>JAAGAY010008602.1:74802-95105 GCA_011801015.1 Ardeotis arabs
CCACAGGCTGCAGGGGAATCTTGGCCAGGAGCCGCATTACTCCTCCCTCTCCTTCTGAACTGACCTTGGCGTCTGCAGCTGTTTCTCTCACAAGAAAAGTTCGTTCTTCACAACAGGCTGGCAGATGCCTCTCAGGATCTTTTCACATCATCCATCTCATCTCCTCTCCACTTCATGCAGCCAGGCCGGGCGAGTTGGGCCCGGTCGGCTGCCTGGCGAGAGGCCAGAGGGTGAGGCCTGCAAGGCCTGTGAGGCCTGCGCTTCCCCCTCTGTGCCTCTGCCCCCGCTCAGCTTCTTCACATCTTCTCTTCTCTTTTTTTTTTCTGTTTTCTCCTTCTTAAATACGTTATCGCAGAGGCGTTATCATGGGACATTCTGCTACCAATCGGCTCGGCCTTGGCCAGCAGCAGGTCCGCCCTAGGCCCGGCCGAGTCCACTAAACAAAGGGGAGCGACTTCTAGCAGTTTCCTACAGAAGCTTCCACCTTAGGCCCCCCCTCACTAAACAAAACCACAGCACCAATCATCTGAGATCCCCTGGGGATATCAGATAGTGATCAAAACATTTATTCTATAATTTGCTTTTCCATATATGTATGTATATATGTATGTATCGGTATTCTTCCTTCTATTTTCTTGTGGTTTAGCCCTAGTCACTACACGGTTGCTTGGTCTCCCTCCCACTCTCCAGCAAGATGGGGGAGAGAATTGGGAAGAAAGGAAAACTTGTGGGCTGATGAGGACAGTTTACTATGATAACAAAGGAAAATTACAAGAATAACAAAATATAAGGATACTAAAAAATACAAAATGAACAATGCACAATTTCTCACCACCTGATGTCCCAATGGCCGATACAGCCTGTCCCAAGCAGTGATCAAGGAAACAAAACCGAGCAGCAAGCAAAGGAGCGAGAGGGCGAGAGATGTCCCCACCTTGGCCAACCCTCACTCATATACTGAGCATGATGTTTATGGCATGGAATATCATATATTTGGCTAGTTTGGGTCAATTATTCTGGCTATATCCCTTTCAGCTTCCTGCACCTGCACATTAGTGAGATCTGGAAAGCCAAACAGTATCCTTGGTCTCTTTAGCAACAACTCATAACATCAGGGTGTTTATCAACATTCCTCACATATGAAATCCAAACACATCGGCTATTGATAGGAAAATTAACTCCATCTCTGATGAAACCAGGATGTATTTGAAACAAGGATGTGTGAAAGTGTAAAGGTCAAACTTACTCGCTCTTGGAATTCATTTTTCATACAAGCTGGGCTGTAAAATGGACACTATTGCAACTATTTCATTAATTGGTGCATTGATACTATTCAGCCTGGTATGGAAAAAACAGAAACAAATCCTGAATCTTTTGCCTTTAGAAGGAAGTGAGAGTCTTTCTCCTTTTCAGAAGGGCTGGGTGAGATGCGCAGCCATTAAAGGAACAGGGAAATAATTCTGTCATCCAAAACTCATTTTTGTAGTCTGGAGGACGATCTTTGTGAACAAATGAGCACGGGCAGAGATTGCTAGTCTATTGTCTGAGGGATCTGTTGTGAATTAACAATTTAAACATATACGGAATTTATTTTTCAACATAGTATACAAAATGTAGCCCTTTCTTAACTGCTCTTACTTGACTGCTTGCTGAATAAAGTCTTGTGCTGTCTGTAACTGCAGCAGTTGAAATATTTGCCTCCTGTTTAGTTGCTTCTCAAACAATAAATGAATTACAGTTGCATCTGTGAAGAAAGAAAGAATCATTTATATCAGGAAATGTTCAAAGAAACACAATGGCGTCCAGAATTGAAAAGGAAATTTATAAATTTTTAAAATAGAACTAGATTTATAGCAAGATGCCCTTAATTTTAAAGCTGTGGTTTTATCTGTTGTGCTAATTTTAATACCTATTCTTCAGGCATAGTTTGTCTCCCACAGTGTTACCACCAGTGCAAATAGAGTTTCAAGCATTTGAATATAATGTTGCATAGCTGGAGTGAGCAGCATTTATATCAGCAAGACTGTTAACAATGGGACGAATAAAGTGCTGAGAAAGAGTACTCATTTTCCTATCATTGATGCAATGTCAGTGACTAATACTTTGAGACAAATTCAATTATCAGTTCTAAACTGAACTGCACTGAAAGCACATATTGAAAATTAGATTTGAAAATCTGGAAAAAAAAATCCAAAACCAGTCCTCCTTTATAGCTAGAAGGGGTTAGTGACTACTCTTTAACAGAATTATTTATATTATTTTTCTGGTAATTTATTACTACAACAGCAGCAGGTGAGGTTAGGCATATTTATAGTCTATACTAGAAGAATAGGGTTTTTCCCCTCTTCTGAAGAAGCTAGTTAATATTGTTTAACCTTAACAGTTAGGTTTGAAATTTGTGTTGCCATTGGTTGTTATTGTAGATCAGATCTAAAAGAGGTTTTATAGAATTTTAATTCCAGAGGGAAAAGAATCATTGCAATGTTGATCAATCTTACTTACTTCCTTCTTAATTTATGTCTTTCCTTTATAAGGAAAAAAAGATTACATCTTTCTAACTTTTTCAAAAATACATAAAATAAGTTAGTTTTTTTTAAAACAATTTTTGAGAGTATCCTGAATTTTACTGAGTTTTAGATTTGATACTGTTATGGTTAAAACCAACAATATTCATATATCTAGACCAGCTGCTCTGAGCTAGGTACCTAGAATGTTTGGGAATGCATAAAAAAATGTAATTGGACTCTGGAAAAAATTTGATATCTTTTTTTCACTAAGCTTCTTTGAGTTTATTACAACTTGAGGACTACTGTAAAACATTACTAGCTCCACCAAACCACTAGGGGTGAGCATGAGCAATACTTCCATAATACTAATTAAATAAGCAAAAAAATGGAAATCACCTAAGTACCTTGAATACATAGACATAACTGAAATCTAGGAATGCTGACTGACTATCCATCTACTGTTTCTAGGCATTCTACCTCCTGCTTATTTATTGAGCTCCCTTCTAGTGCAGTCTGATATATTCCCATGTAAGCATAGCATTTAGCATCAGGAGCTATACATTGTTGTCAGTGGCATGCCTTTAAGTGATAACTGTGCCAGAAAATAGATATTTGTGAGCCTGCAGAATTTATTATGAACTTAGGATACATTTTCCTTCTTAGGTCTTATCCTTATAAAAAAAACCAGTTGATTTTCTAGAGATTCTTCATATGTGTTTTTCTTTCTTTTTTTTTTTTTTTTTTTTTAGGGGATCATTTGGGATAGTGACAGAATTAACAATTTCTCCCTCACTGGCTCATCTTCTTTGTCTCAATACAAATTTTACATATCTGGAAATCTATATTGAAATTCATTGTGAAATTTTCTGTGATCAGGAAACATATGGGATCAGTTTCAAGGAAGCAAGTGGCATTACCATCAGTGGAGACTGTGTATGAGTCACACTTATGGAGATATTTGGAATGGTGCGTGGTGGGTGTTTCCTAATTTGATGGTTGCTTGTTGGTTTGATCCTTGGGGAATGCTTACTATCCATTATTGTGCTTCAAGCACAGTCTTCTAGCAACAATTTGAAAAATAATAACTAAATATAGACTTTATTATATTCAGCTCTGTAATATTTAATTTATACTTAGCACAAGCTGGTGTGGAGGGCAAACATTTATGTTATATTGATAGGAAAGCATGAGACTGCTAGTTTTCTGTGAGCTGCTGGTTGGAAAACAGCAACTGTATCTTGTTTTCAGTGGTTAATCTTTTTGAAGTCTTCACCAAATCAAGGAGACCTACAAGTCTTTCACTTAGAGAAGATGATTGTTTCTGGGACATCCAATTTAAAGCCTCTCTTCATGCAGCGTGGAGCAAAGCTCTGAACTTTGAACCCAGACTTCAGCCAATTGCTCTCAGTTACAAAGGGAAAAAAAGAAAGAAATAGAGGGGAAAGAGAGGATGGATTAATTTTGTTAGTCTCATTCAGGTCTAAGAAAACAAGCCAAAGAAACTACCTTCGTTTTGAAGATCTATTCAACAAAATAGCATACTTCAATTGAAACATATTTTGTTAAAAATATTTTAAAAGGTCTAATTAAATTCTTACTGATTTTATGTGGTATTTAATGATAAATTTTATGCAGCAGAAGTAATTATCTTTTTCACTGCTGAATATATATGTGAAGGCATTTATCTAGGAAAAAAAGAAATCAAAAAGTGTTTTGGAAAACAATTGCTTTCTAATTGAAAAAAAAAATAGACAGCTTAAAAAATCCTTAAAATGTGCAGGTATACAAACACATATTCATACACATATATAAGTTAAGAATGAAAATTAACTTCAGTGCCATGTAAATTCATTTATCATTTACCATAAGATTACCATACTATGATAGAATCTCTATGTGCACCTTAGTCTAATGTAATGATAATATCCTGCATGTCCAAAACTAGACTGATAGGAGCTGTACCAAGGAAATCAGCAGGAAACATAACAGCTGCAAGAATGAAAATGCTGAAATCAGTATTGCTGAGGCTCTGGGGGAATAGTGCGATGCCCAACCGTAGTTTGATATCCCCTAGCCTAGCAAAGTTTGCTTTTTCCAGACTAAGCTTGGGATACAAGCACAAACTCAACTTGAAATGTATTGAATTGTAGGTAGCAAGGGGGAAGAAAGACACTAAGCTTAACTGATGAGACAGAACATAGACAGATATTGCAATGAGCAATCTGCTCACTTCAGTATAAAGATGAAAATAAGTGGGCTAAAGGGAGTGTAAGAAAGCTTTCTGGGGAAAAGTAAAGCAGAGAGCTTGCAGTCTTATGATTTTATGCGATGTGCTACTTATTTTGAAAACAATACATTAGTAGTCTATACACAATCTGTCTTCTTGTAATTTTAATTACTCTGTTGTTCATAAGGTCCGGAGTGGGGGGAGGGGGAAATAAAGTTTATATGCACCAGAAAAATTAACATGTTTGTGAAAAGAGAGCCCAGTGCATCTCCTCATTTAATTAGCGGTAAAGCTATGCCATTCCAGAGTGAAGGGACATGAAAGCAGTCAGATTTACAATACATAGGCTTAAGGTGTATTTGAAAGAGCCTGGCACCTGTAAAAGAGAAAAATATATAGCTACCCATTTGTAATTTATGCCTTGTCCAGTGCTATCAACTTCTGAACAAAGAGTCAGAACAACTTTTTGATGCAGTATAAGGGAGTGATTGCTGTTCTTAGGTAGTAAAACAGTAACCTAAATTAAACTCCTCACTATTTTCATAGTTCAGACAAGACAATCCTAAGTCTAGCAGGAGACAATCTGTTTAAGTAAAAGGCATCAGCACCAACCTGTTTTGTTGAAAGTTGTCTTCAGATATCCCAAATTTGGAAGACATTAAAGATAAATCAATGTAACCTTATAGTAAACTACATTTCCCAATTATTCATTCAAAAACTTATTGAAATTAAGGCTGACATCCAATTTGTAGATACCCACAAAACAGATACGTATTGATTACACTTTAAGATTTAATTTTACACTGCAGCTTAATTCCTCTAGTTAATTATTTGCAATTTTTTTTATCAGTGCTTTATGAACAGAAATACAAATGTATTTATATAAATTTATCAGTTCTTACTGGATCAACAATTTATCACATCAGAAAAGTGAAAATATGGTCTGCAAAGGGAAAGGAGCTGTATAAAAGGGAATAATTCTGAAGGGAATTAGAAAAATCAACCCTAATTTCTTCAAGGAATTGTATAAACCATATGAAACACAGGAGGAGGAGGAGGAGGAGAAGGAGAAAGAGGACGAGCAGGAGGAGGAGGACGAGGAGGAGGAGGAAGAGGATGAAGAGGAGGACGAGGAGAAGGAGGATAAGGAGGATGAGGAGGAGGAGGACGAGGAGGAGGATAAGGCAGAGGATGAGGAAGAGAAGAAGAAGGAGGAGGAGGACGAGGAGGAGGATGAGGATGAGAAGGAGGAGGAGGAGAAGGAGGAGGAAAAGGAGGAGGAGGACGAGGAGAAGGATGAGCAGGAGGAGGAGGAAAAGGAGGAGGAGGAGGAAAAGGAGGAGGAGGACGAGGAGGCGGATGATGAAGAGGAGGAGGAGGAGGATGAGGAGGAGGAGGAGGAGGACAAGGAGGAGGAGAGGGAGGACGAGAAGGAGGACAAGGAGGAAAATGAGGAGGAGGACGAGGAGGAGGAGAAGGAGGAGGAGGAGGAGAAGGAGTAGGAGGAGGAGGAGGAGCATGAGGAGGAGGACAAGGAGGAGGAAGTGCAGGATGAGGAGGAGGAGGAGGACAAAGAGGAGGGTGAGGAGGAGGAGGAGGACAAGGAGGAGGAGTACAAGGAGGACAAGGATGAGGACAAGGAGGATGAGGAGGACGAGGAGGATGAAGAGGAGGACGAAGAGGAGGAGGACGAAGAGGAGGAGGAGGACGATGAGGAGGAGGACAAGGAAGAGGACAAAGAGGAGGAGGAGGATGAGGAGAACGAGGAGGAGGACGACAGCGAGGAGGAGGAGGACGAGGACGAGGAGGAGGATGGTGAGGAGGAGGATGATGATGATAAAGGGCATTAGTTGCTGTTCTTTCAAATGAAAAATATGAAGTTCCAAACAAGTGGAAAGGAGCCTACTCAATGTTACCATGAGCACAGTACTTAGATCCATACTGAATGAACTCAAATCTTACCATTTGCCTTAGACATTACTGATATCCACTGTGAAACAAGCCAGTCTGTTCTTATACAGAGATCAGTATACCTGGAAATTTGCTTTTGTCCTTGCCATTCAAAATGTTTCTTGAGGAAATAAGGAAGAAAATACTCTCTGTATTCCAACTATATAAAGAAAGCCTCAAGGCCAAAATGTCACCTACAGCTTTTTAAAACTTTCTGTGAGTACTTTAAAAAAATAATGGGTTTTGTTTGATTTGTAGCCAAGTCATCTGACATGGTGCAGTAGCACTGAGACTGGAACTGCAGGATTTTCAGTCAATGTTGGACGCAGGGTCAAGAATTTAAAAAGGTACTGGTACTAGGGAATGCAAAGCAGATGGATGGAATATATTTATGTGTATATATGCATTTATATAAACATACATACAGATATATGCACATATAGTGCTTTTAAAGCAAACAGTCCAGCAACACCTATTGAGGTTACTTACCTACTGGAAGGAAAAAAAAGAATGTGATTCTAATATATGGATGAATGTGAAAAATACATGCAACTTTTTTCTACATGAAGTGGGCTCAACCACAGGTCAAGCACAAGAAACTCCTTGGTAATCAGCTGAACTGAATTTCCTTAGTGCACAGGCCAAGGTACAGCAGATTTTGAGATAGCTTCTCTAGAGGTTGGAACCGTAGAACTGGTTTTATAATCTGTGGTGGACAATAGCTCTGTATTTATTCTATGTTTCCATCTTGCTTTAAAAAGGGTGTGATGGTTTAGCCCAAATTACCACACAGTTTCTCTTTCACCCTCCCCCGCCCCAGTGATAGGGGGAGAGGATTGGGAAGGAAGGAGAACTCGTGGGTTGAGATGAAGACAATTTACTGAAATAACAAGGGAAAACTACAATAATAACAGAATATAAGGATATTAAAATATACAAAGTGAACAATATATGTTTTCTCACCACCCGATGTCCCAGTGACCTATACAGCCCGTCCCGAGCAGCAATCACGGAAACAAAACCGAGCGGCAAGCAAAGGAGCAAAAGGGAGCCAGCAAGGTAGAGGGAATGGTGCCAGCAAAACGAGGAGGAAAGATGGATGCCAGGAAGGCAGATACCCACCCTGGCCTGCCCCCACTTATACACTGAGCATGACGTTTATGGCATGGAATATTCTCTTTGGCCAGTTTGGATCAATTATTCTGTCTTTCTCCCAGCTTCCTGCATCTGCAAATTAGCAAGACTTGGAAAGCAGGACAGTGTCCTTGGTCTCATACACAACAACTCATATCATCAGTGTGTTTTATCAACATTCTTCACACACGAAATCCAAAACACACCAGCTACTGAGAGGAAAAATTAACTCTATCCCTGCCAAAACCAGGACAAAGGGATAAACTTGATATAGTGGAACTCTAAAAAGGTGGTTTCGTGCTTTTCTGGAAGAAATTGAATAAACTCTGAAATAAAGTATTTGAGACTGCAGATTTTGAGACAGAAAGAGCTAATGCAATGAACTGGAAGTTTGCAACACAAAAAGAAACTGCTGAAGAGAACAGATAGCAGCCAGGAAGATCTTGGAAGTGACAGCAGGGACTTTCTGCAGACCAGTGGAAACTGAGCATTTGTTGCAGTTTGCTAGTTATAAAGTTCTTTCAAAATTTTCTATTCTGTCTTCTCTTCTTTTGAATCTTCTGTTTCTATGTAAGTTCTAATAAGAGCTTGTATTTAGTGCTTAATTACACCATTTGATCTTCTTGGGGATCTCACTGTGAGGAAGAAGTCAAGACAGATTCATCTCACAATTCCAGCTGACGTCAGCTTACTTGTCCCATTCCATAAGGACTTTTATGGACCTGTGATTGCTAAAAAAAAAAAAGTTTAAGTTTTCTTTCCTCCCCTGCCTTATCTTTCTAACCTTATTACTGTGCCAAGAACCAGCAGCATCTTTGCCCCTATCCCTCTTCTTTTCCTACTTAGTGTAAGAGTACATATATAGTATAATATAAAGAAATTCTCAGAAGAACTCAGGAACAGCAATTACTTTGGGCACTTGAAAGTAAGGAAGCAAAAATACTTACAGTAAGGCCATTATATGCCCATTCATGTTTATATAAAAAATAAACTGTCTATGTGAAATGATTCACTCTGTTTTGGAGGAAAGGGTCTGATATTCCAGGATAGCAAGTGGTTTGCAGAACAGCTAACAAAAATACTAAAACATTGCATTCTTGAGGCAATAGTTTGCTTCTCTGATCATCACTCAAGTTATCTAGTACATAATTTTGCATAGGAATATTCTATCTTTTACTCCCAAAATTTAAAAATCTGAAAAATCAAATGTGGGTCATTAGGTGGGAAGAGGGGATATGAACACTACAGTAATACAATATTAAATTTTTTCCAGGCATGCATATTTTAGTTTTTACTTTAAAATATAACATCTATTGACTGAAGAAAAAAAATCCTCATTATTGTTTCCCAGGTTAGAAAATGATTACAGAAGATCAGGAATAGAAAGATAAAAAGGATCATAGGTCTTTCAGGACAGTCTGTTATCTGATCCATGGGACAATATGTCAACATAATGAAAGTAAATTATTTTCCTTTGCAAAATTATTGGCACTGGCTATGAAAAAACTAACACTTTAAAGTGGACATTAAGAGTTTAATTATTACATAGGTTTTCTTAAGAAGTAGTAGCATAACAGTCTTGCTCTAGGGATGAGGGCAGAGCCGAAAGCGAGAAAGGAAGAATGTCAGAGCTTGCAGTTTTCTAATACTTTATGTATTTATTTATTTTGTGTTTAAGTCTATGTCTTCTTGCCACAGACAAAAATAAACACAGTACTTATCAGTAGCTTGGAGGGCCATTAGAATGCACACCATCTATTGCAGGGCACTCAAAGTGACAAGAAAGTAGTAGCCTGCCAGAGGGTGAAAGGAAAGGAAGGAAACAGTAAGAAGATAGCGAATTAAAGAACATATGAGGGCAGAAGAAATGGTAGAGAGGTTAATGTAAGTTCAGCACAGTGACAGAAATGAAGTCAATAGGCTAAATAGTGAGTCCACTACCAAAAAATGGAAGTCCAGTAGCAAGCTAGGCAAGAAAATGAAACTTGGTGGTTAGAAACCAAGAGGTTTTGTGCTACCCAAAACCTTTGGAGCTGAATAGTCAGCTGAACCAAAGCTAGTTTAGAGGATCAGTCAGCTATAGTGTGCAGAGGCAAACATAAAAAGCAAGATAAGAAGAAACATGTGAGGCATCATCAATTCCTAGAATTGGCTCTACCACACAGGCAGAATTGGAAGTTGCCTACAGCAGCAAAATATTAAGTGCAACAAATTGTTTAGTGACCATATATTGTGCCAGTGGAGGTGCACCTGCATTAACATTTTCCAGATTGCCTGTGGCAGCAAAAACTGTAAAGCAGGTGCCTCTAGTTTCAGTCAGATATCATCAGTAAAAAGCAGAAATTAGTTTTTTCTTAAATGAGGGAAAAAACACTGAAATGACTCATCAAAACTAGAAATTAGAATAATGGGAATTCTCAAAAGTCCATTTTGCATTTTACTACTGTAGTTCCCACTGTGTGTGCATGTGTGAGTGTGTGCATGCCTCTGGTTTTGGTTTGTGTAGTTGTTTTTTTTTTTTCCAAAAGCTATTCTGATGCCAGATCCTATTGCTTCTGGAAAGGCTTATGCTTGTCTGGGTCCTCTGTTCTCTCATAAGGGCAGTCATCCTCAATACTTAGAAATCTTTCAGTGACCTTGGTGTCAGATCAATCTGGGCTGAATTACAGCATTTGGCTTTTTGTATCACACTATAAAATGTGGGAAAAAAAAAATTCTGTCCAGAAATTTTTTAGCTTCTGTTTTTTTTCCTCTGTACCATATTCCATATTTTCATAGTTGTATGTGAGAAATTGCCCTTTATGTTTGAAAATGAGTTTCTGGTTTTACATTTCACTTTTGTTACTGTCTTATTCTATTTTCTTCCAACTTCAGTATAAGGGCTTTTGCATTATTTTAGATCATAAACAGATTTTTTGACTTTCTGAAATAGACTAGTTTGTTGAAGATGATTACAATAATTTAAAGTTGCAATCTCATGAATTATAGAAAAAAACTCAATACTAAATTTTTTGTCTCATACTTATACTTTGTCTTTAACAGAAGCAATCTAACCAGGAATACGCAAAGGTGTCTGTTATGACCACATTTATTTGGCGAATGACAGCTACGCAGATTGTGTTCATAAAATAGTTTCTCCTCACTAAGTCTCCGGGTCTTTAATGAGTAATTACAACTTTAGGCCACATATGCCTTCCTGTCCAATTCTATGGTTCGCACAAGTTAAGAAAACATGAAAGAGAATAACTTAAAAAGAAATCACAAAACATTATTTTGAGAAAGAAATTGGAAGCAACACCAGCTCTATCTTTCATCAAAATTGTCAGTTTGATGCACAAAGAGAAAGAAAATGCTTCAGTGCTGCAATAACGACCTTAAAAATTAGTTCTTTGAACTGAGTACTGCCTTCCTCAAACACTGTCTTTTGATTCCACACTGAAGAGAAAAACAAAAGAAGATAAATAATGTCTGAATACTTAACTAATGTATGTTAAGTTTGCTAAAGTAAACAAATACACAAAATTTTACCTCTTTTCTGATACTGTGCATATTTTAGTTCTTTTCAGAAAGAGAGCAACTCTTTCTTTACAGAAGATTGCTATCCAATAAAAATGTAGATTGAAAAGATGATTTATGTAAAATCTGAACAAAGGAATCAACTAAGGGCAAAAGGAGAAGCAGAGGGACTGGCTAATTGATGAGAAGAATTAGTAAGATCTATACTTTATATACAGACCAATAATGTATAAAAGCAATAACTGAAAGTAAACTAAGAATATTAAGTGCAAACACCAGAAAATCATCATAGTCTATGAAAAAAACATTGATTATTATTTTTCCCACTGTATTTTTTTCCTGGCTAGAATGTTGGGTGCTGAAGCAACTTTTGTGCAGATGTTTTCTAAATTATATGATTTTTGTATGCATTGATGTGCATAATGTGTTAATACTTACTGTTCTGAAAAGAAAAAGAGAACTCTTTTTTTTCTTTCATTCATCACATCTACTGTGACATCATTGTTTCATTATATAAGAAGAAGGGATTTCTCAGAGTAAGGGAAAGCATTTACACATTTTTCGAAAGACTAATTAATTTTAATACAGTTTTCCCCCCTCCTCCTTTGAGATCTTGACCATTGGCAAATACTTGTCAGCAATCAATTAGAGTTCATTTCTAGTTAATTTCAGTTTGTCCTATTTCAAGAAGAGCTTTTAATTAGAAATTATATTGCAGGTGCTGTTAACAAAACTTATGAGCTTGTAATATTCTAGAGACTAGTCTGGGTTCTGAAAAAGCACTTCTGATGACATGCAGCCTGGCCAGGCTCCCTGCGAAACAAGTTGGACTGATTATGCTGACTCAAGCAGCTAGAGCATTGTTGGAGAATATAAGCTGAATTTGCAAAAGTTCTCCGATTAGACTGCTTTTATGGAAGCAAATGAGAATGTCTCTGTTAACATCTGTGTAACTAGGCTAACGGCACCTGGGTTGAGAAATATAACCTAAGAGAACATGGACCACATCAAAATCAGGAAAAATCCTGTGGAAGAAATGTTGCCAACTGAAATATGTGATGGCTAACAGGCAAAGATGCAAGCCAAAACAAGATAATTTGTCTGATACCACAGAATATGTAAGACATAAAATACATCTTGCCTGAAATTCATAGGCCTTGAAATGACATCAAGAAAAAAGAAAAAGTAAAAACTAAAATCAAAATCCAAACTTTTCTCATTAAAAAAAAAAAAAACAGAAAAGAACACACACACACAAAAAAATCAAAATCAACTGTGAGATCTACATACAAATTTGAACATCAAAACTTTCAGTTATTTTCTTCATTTGGACAAGACGCAATTAGACAAAGGGCAGCATTCTGAGCAGCTGCAAACTGGGAAAATAGCTATGGCATACTTCTAATAAAATCTGTCTCCCTGGGAATTTATAAAAAAATGACTTCAAGTAGAATGTCAGTTCTAAAAGAAAGAGGTCTACCTAAACAGAGGGAATAATAGCTTTAAGCCACCACTGCTGTTCTTTAATTATCAAGAGATTTCATACAAAATTTGAAACAATTTTGGGTAGACTCTCAGTTCTGCAGGTCAAAAGCCGTATCTCTAGTTACTTAATAAACCAGAACTGTATTTCTCACAAAGACTGAAAGAATCATAGAATCATAGAATAGTTTGGGTTGGAAGGGACCTTTAAAGATCATCTAGTTCAACCCCCCTGCAAAAAGCAGGGACGTCTACAGCTAGATTAGTTGCTCAGAGCCTCGCCCAACCTGGTCTTGAATGTTGCCAAGGAGGGGGCATCTACCATCTCTCTGGGCAACCTGTTCCAGTGTTCCACCATCCTCGCAGCAAAAAAAACCATTTCCTGATGTCTAATCTGAATCTACCTCCTTCTATTTTCAAACCATTACCCCTTGTCCTATCACAACACTAAAGAGTTTCTCCCTGTCTTTCCCGTAGGCCCCCTTGAGGTACTGGAAGACCACTATCAGGTCTCCCCAGAGCCTCCTCTTCTCCAGGCTGAACAGCCCCAACTCTCTCAGCCTGTCCTCATAGGAGAGGTGCTCCAGCCCTCTGATCATATTCACAGCCCTCCTCTGGACTCACTCCAACAGGTTCACATCTTTCTTATGTTGGGGGCACCAGAGCTGGACGCAGGAGTCCAGGTGGAGTCTCAAGACAGAAGAGTTGAGGGGTGGACTCACCTCCCTCAACCTGCTGGCCACGCTCTTTTTGATGCAGCACAGGATGTGGTTGGCCTTCTGGGCTGCAAGCATGCATTGCCACCTCAGGTTGAGCTTATCATCCACTAGCACTCCCAAGTCCTTCTCCTCAGGGCTGCTCTTGATCCATTCTCCACTCAGCCTGTATTTGTGCTTGGGATTCCCTCAACTCATGTGCAGGACCTTGCACTTGGCCTGGTTGAACTTCATGAGGTTGGCACAGGCCCACTTCTCCAGCCTGTCAAGGTCCCTCTGGATGGCATCCCTTCCCTCCAGCGTGTTGACAGCACCACACAGCTTGGTGTTGTTGGCAAACTTGCTGAGGCTGCACTCTATCCCACTGTCCATGTCGCCGACAAAGATGTTGAACAGGGCCGGGCCCAATACCGACCCCTGTGGAATGCCACTCATCACTGGTCTCCACTTGGACATTGAGCTGTTGACCACCACTCTCCTTATCCACTGAGTGGTCCATCCATCAAACCCATGCCTCTCCACTTTAGTGAGAAGGATGTTGTGTGGAATAGTGTCAAATGCCTTGCACAAGTCCAGGTAGATGACATCAGTTGCTTGTCTCTTGTCCACTGATGCTGTCACGCCGTCATAGAATGCCACCAAATTGGTCAGCCATGATTTACCCTTAGTGAAACCATGTTGGCTCTTGTCAATCACCTCCCTGTATTCCATGTGCCTTAGCATGGTTTTCAGGAGAATCTGCTCCACGACCTTGCCAGGCACAGAGATGAGACTGACTGGCCTGTAGTTGCCCGGGTCTTCCTTGTTCTCCTTTTTAAAAATGGGGGTTATGTTCCCTCTCTTCCAGTCATCGGGGACCTCACCAGACTGCCATGACTTCTCAAATATGATGGAAGAACCTTATTACTAGTCTCTGCATCTTTTTTTTTTTTTGTCATTTGAATTAATTTAATACCACTTTATCAGCAATCAATCTCATACACAATATTTAAATTGTATGTGATAATACATTAATATTTTTGCTGCTGCAAATCTACCATTTCCCTTTCTGCCTTGATAAACTGCAAGCCCAGTTCACTGCCTTCCAGCTCTTTTCTGTCCTGTCTCCCTCAGAAACACTGGGTGAATCTTCACCTTTAAGTTATACAAAATCAAAGTATGAAGTGTGTGGACAGTCTTAACTGATGATAATCTACATGTAAGTTTTCATACACAAGCATTTTTTTTTTTCAAATAACATTAATCTCATTCTGATTTGTGTGTCTTAAAAGTCTCAAAAGACCAATTATCAAAACTATATAATCTTCATAACTGCTACACATTTCCAAGTGTTTCTGATTTACTCCAGATTAATCCTTTGGCATGTGAAAACTTGAAGGAATATGAATCTTTGGGCTATCTTATGAAACTGCAAATATTTGCCATTAGGTAAAAGAACTGAAGAAGAAACCTTCTTTGTGCAGAGCTATTCCATGATGGTTTTATATTGTTAATTTGCCCATAAAACCTTTGTCAAAGAAAAAAACACTCTGGAGACACAGCAACATTTTGGATTATTTCCCTGATGAAAGCATTATTGTCCTCAAATTCACTTTTGCTGCTATCCTAGCAAGCTGTCTCTTTGCACTTTAATTCTATTTAGCAAACAAAATAGTTCACTATCATTGCAACAGCATCGACAACAGCATGGTTTTTTTTCACTAAATCTCAAAGCAGATTGACATTAAATGGTAGCCTGTTATGCCTTTCACGGATATTTGTAAAAACCTGTGGTTTTGCTGTCTAATGTAATTGCATCATATTTTCCTTTTCCTACACATGTGAAAGGATTTTGTTTGGTTCATGTTTTTTGTTTTGTTAAGGTTTGATCCAGTTGAGTTTGTACCCCCTGAGGTCTGTATTTGGTTTGGAATAATGATGTACTTGCACACAAACCTGAGTATTAGCTGGCTGGCATACAAACCATACATCTACTACAGACCCAGCCTCAAACAGCTATTCTGTGACTGATCACTGCATAGCTTCTCTGAGTTTGAAAAACTACCCAAGTTTTATATTGAAGATTTTGCACACTTCTGTTCAAAGATCATGACAGAAAATACATGTAATATTCCAGGAGCCCCGGAAGAAAAAGCTAACAGAAGCTCTGGGCAAAAACTTGGCCATGAGGAGCTGACTAGCATTAGAAGCAATAGCCCTTTTCTGGTGCTCACTTTTATTCTAGCCTTGTTCAGCTTCAGAAGACAGCAAATCTTTCTGGATTCCTTACAGCTGTCACAAGAAAAACTATTTTGCATTTTCAAGCTCTTTCAGTGAATTATTTATTAGGTTTCTCTGTTAGATTTAATTGTCTTTCATTCTTTACCAAAGCATTGTGACTACAAATTCAGTCAAACATTTTCCCATTTGTAAAGGTAAACAGAGACGCTATTTTTCTTTTTAGTAATAAGAGTCTAATTTAGTCAAAGCTTTTAAAGAAAAGCTTAATCGAGATCGTGGTGAGGATAAAGAGGAATCAGATCCACAAAAGCACCTAAATGGATTTAGGTTACTTTAAACTGTGGTTTTAAAAACTCCATCTCAGTAGCTACCAAACTTTGGAGACATATAAACATCTTTGGGGTCAGAAGTTTTATCTTACAGTTCTCAGATACTTCATATTTTATCTTTGTGTCTGTTTTGAAGAAAGGAATTCTACTCCTGACTAAACTATCTTTCATGTCAGCCTGATCCACATTTAGAAATCTTCACAGATCAGGAGAGCACATGCTTCTCAGAGCATGCCTGTATACACCTAGATGAGAAAAATCCCCACAAAGTATGTACTAGGATCTTTTGGAAGTGAGAGATATGTATTAGGTCCTCAGCAAGGTCTCTTGACTGAATACTCTTATATGCAAATTTTTGGAGGGAAAAGTAAGAGACAGCAACATCACTAGCTCTGAAAAGAGTGACTTTAATTTTTGAAAGATGTTGTCAGTAGAGGTTGGAATGAAGTGCCTCCCTGCGTACAAGATACTGATAGATCAGTATTTCCTCCAGGCCAACAGTAGATACCAGTCTGATGATAAAGTTGGTTCATTTGTATGCCTTTTAAAAGCACTTATATTATATATATACACACGTATATATCTAATATAAATAGATGAGGTGCCAAATTAGGCTTCTGGATTTAAAACATAGGAAATTATTTAAGTCCAACATTTTTTGACAAAATATCTGCTATTCTGTTAGGCCCTTCTCACTTGTTCTCCAGAGAACATTAGGTAGTTCTACTTGTACATCGGTAAATTTGAGGTTAAGGATATGTTTCTTTATGAGGTGTATTCTTTTTATAATTACAGTGTTGTATTTTCAGAGCTTTAAACAAATAATTTTAGAACAAAATCTTACTATGTTTCTATATATGCTTATATTTGAGTTCCAGGGATTTACTCATACTTCAAAAAAAATCCCACGTGCATGAGCTGTTCCACACGTAGATCTCTATTGCTTCCCATTAATATATATTAATGCTATAACAGTATATTTCCACTGGAATTTAGACAATAACTTTCATATCACTCCAGAGAGCTTGTGGAGAAACTAGGAAATTAATATTGAATGTATATACATTTTATAAAGCAATTGTCTTGCAAAAAATTTAGCACTACTGGCATTAGTTAAGAGAAAATGGATTCCTGAGGGAAAGAAAGAAACAAAGATAACTGGAGTGGAAGACTAGGTTTAATGAGCACTTTTTTTCAGCTGCTGCAAACTTGCAGGCAATTAAAAATATTTACAACTCCTTATTTTAGGAATGGTGTATTAGACTGAAACCACTGAACAGTTCTGGGTCCCAATTCTAGCTGCTTTGCATAGCCTCAAAACAGCTGCTAGGAAGTTGCCCTAAAGTCTCATTCTAGGTCTTCTCAGAAGTGTATACAATTATCCTGTACAGACCTTTAATTAATGAGACAGTGGCAGCTCTGATGCTTTTTGGCTGATAGGAATTTCAACAAAAAAATTTACTGTAGATGTGTGTGTGTTTGCATGTATATAGCACAGAGAAGGCTTAAAGGAAAAATATTGCACAAAACAACAGTACAGGTGTCGTATGCACTTGGGACCAAGCTACTCAGTCTCTCAAACACTCCCTCCATTCTCTGAGGCACCAGGGGAGAGATAATATAACAAAACGCTCAACGTTTGAGATAAGGACAGGGAGACATCATTGAAGTTATCATTACATGCAAAACAGACTTGACTTGCAGAAAACTATTCATTTATTATTATTAATAAAACCAAAGAAGGATAATGTGGAAGAGAACAAAAACAACTTCCCCCCACCCCTCCCTCTTACTAGGCCTAACTTTATTTTAATTATCTCTACCTCCTTCCCCTCAGCACAGGGTAGGGAATAGGGAATGGGGATTATGGTCTGTTCATCACATGTCGCTTTCCACCACTTCTTCCTCCTCAGAAGAAGAACTCATCCCCTGCACCAACGTGGGGTCCCTCCCACGGGCTACAGTCCTTCATGAACTGCCCTGGTATGAGTCGCTCTTCCATGGGGTGCAGTCCCTCCGGAATGGCTGCCCCAGTGCAGGCCCTCCACGGGCCACAGCCTCCTTCAGGCATCTGCCTACCCCGGTGTGGGGTCCTCCATGGGCTGCAGGTGGATTTCTGCTCCTCCACGGGCCTCCATGGGCTGCAGGGGGACAGCCTGCTCCACCATGGTCATCACCACAGGCTGCAGGGGAATCTCGGCCAGGAGCAGCATTATTCCTCCCCCTCCTTCTTCACTGACCTTGACATCTGCAGCCATTCCTCTCACAACATATTCTTCACAATGAGGCTCTCTTCACATCACATCCCCGCTCCTCACTTCTTGCAGCCAGGCTGGGCCAAGTCAGGCCCTGACAGCTGCCCCGCGGGAGGCCAGAGGATGAGGACTGCAAGGCTCACAAGGCTCGCACCTCTCCCTCTCTGCCCCCTGCTTCTGCTTCTTCACTTCTTCTTTTTTTTTCCTTCCCCTTTTATAAATATGTTATCCTAGAGATGTTATCAGGGAACATTCTGCCACCAATTGGCTCAGCCCTGGCCAGCAGTGCATCTGCCCTAGGCCCAGCCGAGTCCACTGGACAAAGGGGAAACTTCTAGCAGCTTCTTGCAGAAGCTGCCACCATAGCTTCCCTCACTAAACAAAACAACACAATAGGTCATTGATTATAATAATAATATTTCCAAGATTAAAATATTTAGCTGCAATACATTGGAAAACAGAAAATTAGATCACTATTACTTTTCTGTTTCCTCCTACGTACCTAATTTTGGCTGAGACTGAATTGTCATATGTCCACCCCTGACACCTTGGGCATAGCCAGAAAATTCATGAATGAGGGCTACTGTGCAATGCAGGAACTTTGTAATGCACTTACTAAACCTGATTTTCAAGAATGAAAACCCAGTTGTTCACATTCATTATCATAAGGAAGGCTGAAGCATACAGTTATATAAAGACTCATACCAGTCACCTCATGGACAAAATTGCAGGACAACTGGGATGCTGAGATCTTCTAACTGCCTCTTCCATGCTGCTTTTCATGCTCGTCCTGAGTTGCCTCATGACCCCCTCTCTAACTTTGGGTATAACAAGAACAACTCCCTCCCCAATAAGTACAACTGTGCAGGATGATGATGGACTTGATGATAGTGTGTGCACTCTCTGTGCTTCGTGGAGGGAAATATGACTCAGAGTTATTAAAGTGTGTGGGCAGGGATGAACCTTACTATCCCCAAGGTAAGAGCTATCCTAGTATGAGAAAAGGAGAGGAAACATCAAACATAAAAAAGGACATACAGCATGATATCTAACACTCAAACAACTTTTGGCAGCCTAATGGCCCACTCAACTCTTGGTGTAAACTGGCTGTAATCTTCCACTTACATCGGTATCTCACTTCCTCAAGGAGTGTCCCAACCACAGATTGCAGCTGCTTTGAAGACAAGGCAAAGAAGAGAAACTGTGCTTTTTATTTTATGTGACATATTTTCTCTCTATATCACCCTAAGTGAACTGGAGGATAAATCACCACAGAACAAACGTACATTTTTATTCTTAAATCTCTCCCAGAACAAATAGGCCAAAGGGTTGAAAATGTACCTACACAAATAAGAGCTGGAGTTCTCTACAGTTGAACTTTAAGTCACTTACATATCTTGGACAATTTTCTTTAAACCCTCTGTAAATTAGAATCATAGAATGGTTAGAGTTGGAAGGGACCTTCAAAGGTCATCTAGTCCAACCACCCTGCAAGGAGCAGGGACGTCCCTGACTAGATCAGGTTGCTCAGAGCCTCATCCAACCTGGCCTTGAATGTTTCCAGGGATGGGGCATCCACCACCTCTCTGGGCAACCTGGTCCAGTGTTCTACGATTCTCATCGTGAAAATTTTTTTCCTAATGTCCAATCTAAATCTACCCCTCTCTATTTTAAAACCATTACCCCTAGTCCTGTCACAACAGGCCCGACTGAACAGCCTCTCCCCGTCTTTCTTGTAGGCCCCCTTGAGGTACTGGAAGACCGCTATCAGGTCTCCCCGGAGCCTCCTCTTCTCCAGGCTGAACAGCCCCAACTCTCTCAGCCTTTCTTCATAGGAGAGGTGCTCCATCCCTCTTATCATCTTTGTGGCCCTCCTCTGGACCTTCTCCAGCTGGTCCATGTCCTTCTTATGTTGGGGGCTCCAGAACTGGACACAGTACTCCAGGTGGGGTCTCACCAGGGCAGAG
>JAAGAY010008604.1:0-10880 GCA_011801015.1 Ardeotis arabs
CATTCATAAAATGTAGGTATCATTTCTAATGCTTAAATAAGCTGCTACACTCTACCCTTTGATTCAGTCTGAACAAAGTGTAGTTGCAAGTCCAACACCAGACGGGATTTTTAGAAAAACAAAGGTTCTACTTTTCTCTCCACAAAATATCCCATCAACAAAAACAACCAGCCTCCTACCCCACAAAAAAATGCAACTAGGAAATTTTGTGTTTTGCTTACATAGCTTTGACAGGCATTGCTTGCATGGCTCCGACTTGTTTTGAATAAGATATGCAGCAAGTTATCTATTCACACGGTAAAAAAGCTAATTGTAGCAAAAGGACAATATATCCAAAGAACAGTGGAAAGATCACTAATGCTGAAACCTTATCAGAGCTTCCTTCGGACTCATGTTAACGAGATCTGTAAGCAGGTGTAAATGATCTCTCTCAGCTATGAAATGAGGAAACTGTCTGACAGAGCCTGGGCTGAGGCACCATTTGAACAGCAGGCTGAGCATGATTGATAGCAAACAGATCTAACTTTAATGATTTTGGAAGCTGAATGTCTCTGTGCGACTCACAGCTTAGACAGCTCATCAGGGTCATCTAAAAATTTCATCTGCCAAGACGTTCTGTAAACTGTTAGACGCAGCTATGTCGCAGATGGCATTGCGTGCACTCCACAACCAGATTTTGTAGAGGTGTCAACTGCCTTTTAGTCAAATACAGTATGTAGATTTTATTGCTTTGTGTTAGTTTGTCCTTGTGAAGATGGCTTCGGCTGGCATTTACTTGCTGGATCAGTTTTCCGATGACTAACTAGATGAAATTTCAGCTGCTCTTGCCAGGCTATGTTGCTAGAAGGATGTTAGTACTCCTCTCTACCTCCGCAGGGCAAAGGAGGAGAGTAGTTCCCCATAACTATTCACATTTTAAACTATAATTAATAGTGCTACATTATTTTCTCCCTCCTCCCTCATTTTTTCCACAAGGAAGATAGTACCTGACAACTGCTGCCATTTTCTCCAGGGTTTCATACTTTCCATTCCACTTGGATTGCACGACACTTTGACTCCCCCTCCTACTCTCTCTTCTGCTCTTTACTTCCAAATTAAGGCAAAATACACATGCTTTGTTTAACCAATCCTATTTAAAGTTATTTCTTCTCAAGCTATCACCTAGACAATTAATTTAGTTGGCCTAAGAGTGTGAATTTATGACTTCTGTCATGAAGCTTAAGAGGGAACAACAGTGGGGAGGACAGTTCTCATTTCCTGGGCATGTTCAACCAACTGGAGACTCAAGCATCCGCTATATTAACTACTCCACTCTTCCTAAGCACTTAACACATTTTGTCTTAAGTTTCAAAGATGACTACACATGTTGATTCTCTATGCTTGCAAAAAAGCCCTTTTGGTGGATTATAAAAACGTAACACAAACATATGACAATATATTTTAGTACATAAACCAAAGAATGTTATTAAACCCTATAACATGCTGTTAGCATTTTTAAACTTTGTAAGAAGAAAAAGAGCTGTTCCCATCCAGAATCATTCTTTTAAGTTTGACCAGGCTCAGTATTTGGCATCTCACCAGTAGATTCTAAGCCTGCATTTACAAGACAGCAAACTACATTATAAAACAGACTTATTTAAAAAAACAACTGTAAATTTTCAGTTGACCTCCAGAATGGATCTATAATCTTGATTTAGGCCTGAGTAAGTATCTACGTCACAACAGACCAAGACTTCACGTTCTGTTTTGACAGCATTACAACAGCAAATGACCGAATAAACACACTGAATAAATGGTGGTTTCAGGCACTGTGTTTCCAGGCTGGAATTTGTTAAAACCAAAGAAAAAGCTTCCTATTTCCTTTGCACCTTCGTTATCTGCCTTGAGAATACACCTCAGCATTCAGCATCTCAGGCTTCTTTCAGTATAACACTGTTAGAACCTTCTGAAATGTTATCATCTGCATTACCTTTCCAGTCTTTCTCCACTCTTCTGTATGGTCATTGTACACAATTTGATCCTTAGTTCCCAGAGATTGCTGCATTGTAACAGGAAATCTACAAATCTGTAATTTCTTTCTATACCATTATTCAGCTGAGTTGCATTATATAGAGCCATATTTCCAGGTATCTCGGTAAAAGTACATTCTGAAATAACGTGGTCTGCAGCACAGCACATCTTCACAGTAATCTAAATTACATACATTATTTTACGCACTAAATTTTTTGAAAGAAAATGATATTTTTAAAACATTTTTCAGGAAGCTGGAAGGGACTACTGGTTTCTCAACACAGAAACTTAAAGAACAAGTGGTTCAACTTGGGCAGTAAATAAATCAAGACCTCTTCTTCAAGTAAGTCAAGCAGGCCTATGTTAGATTTGAAAGCTATATATATCTAGATATACTATTCCAGATTAAGTTCAATGTTTTTAAAGAAAACACTTAACATTTACGAAACTGGATAAAAACTTTATTTTTTAAAAAAAATTCCCATTTCAGATTTTTAAAAATTGTGTTTATTTCCTAAGCCAGGCTGCCTTCCTACCAAAAAACATTCTAGTATCACGTACTTCAAAGAAAAATTTCTGCAAAAAGAGCAGAGCAAACTTTGCTCCATGTCCCTTATCACAAAGACTGATGAAGAGATAATCAGACCAGGGAGACAAAAGAAGAGAGACTGTCTTCCACACACTTCGCCTGAAAAGTTACGATCCCTACAGAAGTGAAGAAACAAAATCTGGCTTTATTGGCAGCTCCAGAAGGCAACCAGCACAGTATAAACTAGCACCATCTCCAACCTTGAGGAAGGATACTGCTTCAACCAAACAAAAAGGATACTATGCACTCAGCATCTGCTTCACATAACCAGTTTGCTGCTGCATATACGAACCCTAAATGGTATGATTTCTGCTGAAAGTTTTTTTAAATATTGTCTGTTAATATGTTGCTGTACAAAGACATATGAAGCTTTCAGCTACCTAAACTTAAAAGACAATTTTAAAACAGATTGTCAAAAATTGAAACTGTATAGAACTTCCTCCTTTGAATAACATGCAACAATGGGCAGTGATTGTTAAAAACAGATGCCTTTCTACCTTCCTCCAGGTTTCCAAGATCAAACATCGGGACAAGACCTCCATCTTACAATACACAGAACTTAGATAACAATACCTTAACAAATTGAAGGCAAAGAATCAGGAATAAGAACAAAAACACAGGCTTCTCTTCAACACCAGAAGCAGAAATTGTAAAATAAAATTTAGCAGTGATTAAATATGTAAGATGCTTTTTTTTCATTTTCATACATCAGCAAGAGAGAAACCATGTATATTCCAGAAAGCTCAGGCTTCAAATAGAAACACATCACTCAACTAGAAGATTAAAACGCTGACCACTAACTTCTGGAAGAAAAAAAACTTGTGGAAACTTGCCTTAGCTCTCTTACCTAACCAATGAAAAGCTATTAGAATTAGCACTTTTCTCCAGTATCTTACAGAAAAACCAGATTACACCATTTCTAAGGATAGACATGTGAACACTCAAAGTTAAAGGGAAAAGAAATAAAAAGATGGAGTAAGAAAAAATGAATCTGACAATCCTTCTGTCTTTGGGATGAGATAAAATGGTGAAAAAAAACCAAATTAAATATTCTGAATTACTTCAGGACATCCTGTCATGAGACAAAGCACTCCACTGAGATAATGTTTCTCACAACATGCATACCTGCATAAAATAAAAGTTGTATGATCAGAAACGGTTAAGGTAGAGACTTGAACAAGGATCTGCTACACAGTACTCAGATTCAATTCTTGATGTAAAAGCTGCATTTACCTAAAAGAATTATATATTTCACAGAGATTAGGCAAGAGAATGTATAAACTGGGCTGCAAATGATTCACTTTATTAAAAAAAAAAAAAAAAAATTCCAAAAAGTCACCTAAGTGCACATTATGCAGATAACACACTCAAGTAGAACCAACACTATCTCTGTGGAGTGGCCTCTTTATCAAAGAAAACTTCTGCTTCTTTCACAGGATACATGCTCAAACAAGAACATGTATGTTTAAATCCATGGACCAACGGTAGTAAAGAGGAAATGCTATCCTTTTAGTATTTGCTTATCTCAAAGCCTTCTTGAAACACTTTCAGATAAGACAACCATCATGAAACTTGATTTACTTTCATGAAACTTCCTTCAACAACAAAGTGAACTGGTTAACTTCTACCCCAGAGCATTTAAGAGGGGTTTCAACCTTGCTGAAAATCTAATTAACATTCTCAAGATTCATTCTACTATAATTACATAGATAATAAAGATCTACATGTATTTTTAATTAGAAGAACATTAGATGAGAATGGACTCCACAACAACTCTCACAAGGAGAGTGTTTTCTTCCTTTTAACAGAGCTACCCCTTGATAACTTAAGACTCAAGGTCAGAATTGGCAGCCAAATAGCTCACCTGTATACAGACAGGTACATAAGACAACTATCCCCCCAAAATGCAATGAACCCAACAAGAGATTAGATCTCAAAGAATATAACTCATTGGAAGTTAGGTGCCTTTGAAATGCTTTCAGTGATGCAGCAAATATATTGGTTTTGCTAAATGTTCATGTAGTTCCCTGAGCCAGTGCTCTTAAGAAAAAGCTTATACATACAATAAACACAGGGAGCACACTTCCTTGAGCTGCCATGTGAGCTGTACTACACTTATAGTCCAGTTTGTATTTCTGTATAACTTAACTACTGCAATCCAAAAAATTACATTAAGGAGATATCCCACACTTATCTGCCTTTCACTCCTCCTGCTTTTTACTCTTTGTTCTTTGTAGTCAGCATTTGTACATTTTTTCTAAACTTTATCTGCTGTGGTGTAATGCAGGTTTTAAATTGCAGTATTGATTCATCATTTTTAAATATGAAACAACTAACAGTTTGGTATGATTAGATTTACACACTGCATGTTTTTGTAATAAAATCAATAGATCCTATACCTCCAAGTTCTTTTATGTTCAAGATGGCATTCTGGAATGGCACCGCTTTTATACTAAAACCTAAGAATAGAAAGAAAGAGTATTAGTAAGTCATTTGTTAAAGACGCTACTCCAAATCAACTGCATATATTCAGAAAAGACTACTTTTTTCATCAAGAACCAGGATTTTACATATGAAATTCTGTTTCAACATGTTTCATAATATCAGTTATAAGGGGTGAGGTGTGGAACAAATCAGCATAAGCAATGAAATTTACACTTATACTATTAAATAGCTGGCACACAAAATTCAGCACAAATCTTCTATCCAGGCTATCTACCATTTGGTAAGGAGTTAGCATGGGATCTGCTTTTATAAAACTACCTGTTAATGCATCTGGAACTAAAGTTTAGATTTCATACTACCAGTAATATGAAGTGATCCCTCTCCAATTTTTAGGTGACATGGAAGACAACACACAATTCAAATAACTGTTTTCTTACCTTTAAACTTCACAGGTTTTGGTTACACCTAGAGTATTAATCCTGTCTGTAAATGTTATTAACAGAAAGATTCTTTTGCAGATCTAAGTGGTATGTGTTAAAATGGTTACAAGCACACCAGAAGCATGTGAACTCTCTATTAGCCTATTACATGCTTAAAACTAAAAAGCTTTTTATAAGTGTGATGTTTTCCCTGAATTGAAAATTCAGAGAGTCAAGACAAAGGGAATGTGGAAGATTCCCAGCAGTCCATCAATACACTGTATACTAAATTCTGCAAGTTTAGTGCATACATACATATAAGTCTACATAACACTTTATATAGGAAAATTTGTGTCTGCTTTTTCAACATAAATGTCCAGATAGACTGTAAATTTATTTCCATCTAGCACAAGTAGTTTCAACATGATTATGTACCTGTGAATTGAATAAAGTTTTGAAAAAAATGTGTTTCTTCCAAGTGTATTACCTATCACTTAACAGAAAGAAGACTTTTTTCATCCAGGTGAGACCAATAAATATTGCAGTACTCCAATCATGGTCAGTGTTAGACGCAATAAAGTGCAAGAAAATCTGAAGGGCTGTTTACAGTGCTCTTACTGTTTCTTTCAGGGTGTAAAGTGTTAAAATATAATTTGCACTAATTCCAGGTGAACTCTAAAGATAAAGCTCAGGAGAGATGAAAAAAAGGCTGAACTACACTACCATGTCCTTCTAACTTCTTGACTTGGGCATTGACAGCTTCTCTACACAATGAAGTGTCAAATCTCTAATGATCCCAGTAACACCACTGTGAAGGCAACAGGTTAATTATTCAACATAGAAAAGAACACAGTATTTTCTTGTATCTGTTTTATTTTCTTTACTTATAATTGTACTAAATAACCTTATGTTCTTGTAATTTAAACAAAGATACAATGAAAATCAGTTAGAGTTGCTAACGGATAATCATAAAATTCAAGCCTATGAAGCCATACAACCCTACACACAAGTTACTCACGATACTATCTGTTCCCTCAGCAAACCAACCTTAGTAAATGGCTGCGGCCACAGAACCATATTTCTTCTATCTTTATGACCTAATCCGTACTCTTCCTGAACTTTACAGCCAGGTATTACTTCTCACTCCATGTTTGTGTTTATTTTCTCTGGTGCCATTTTGTTTTTTGGTTTGGTTTGGGTTTTTTTTTTTTAAATCAAAACACCCAGTATTAGGCATTCTGGTTCATCTGCATCAGTGTGCATATCCAAATTTTTCTGGAATTAAGATATCTTTTAGCAGTGGTTGTTGTATCTTTTTTCAGGTATTTTCTCAATGCCACTGAAGCTTCTTCTAAATTGATTCTCTAATCTCCATCTGCCCTTACTACATAAACAAGACTCTTTCCTGATCTAAAAGGAAAGAATTATCACCAGAAATAAACATTTACATTACATTTATTCTTTTGGTTGCTCACATATACCCCAAGTCAGTACTGACCAAGTATAAGAAGAAATAAATCCCAACTTAAGTTTCAGACTATCACTGACCCATTCTATTTTACAGCACATTCTCCTCTTCTCCGTCCAAATAACAAGACTGCTTAAAAATCAAAAGTAAAAAGAGAACAAAGAAATCTTTTAACATATGTCTACACATACTGATACCGAACGTTTCCAATGGTTCTACTTCATTACACCATGAATGTTTTGACTTTCAACACATTCCAAATCATCACATTTTCATGGATATACCCCAATGTATGACCAAACACTGAAAGAGTAAGTAGTGGTTGCTTCAAAGCAATCCATTAAGTACTTTCAAAAGCAAGATAACTAGGCTGAAGTTCTCTACTGCCTTTGCTATGTGTTTCAGCAGTTACTTTTGGACAACATTACAGCAAACCATGGAATAAAGACAGCATCCTACCTGTAGTAGACACTATATTCTCCGGGCTTTCACTGCAAAGCTGTGACAGAAGACTTGTCTTGCCGGAACCAGTGAGGCCTATACAAACCAAGTCATATTCAGGTCGTGGTGGAGGTGGCCCCTTGCAGCAAAGTGCTCTAAAACACTGCCAAGGTAGGGAAAAAGCAAACAAAACAAAAGGAAAATGAAAAGGAAAAAGTTACTTTTTTTTTTTTTTTGCAAACTTTCGTTCAACAAGGTTCTAAAAATCAAGTTTCTATATTTAAAGGCATTGGAGAGAAGTAGTTTATTATTCCAACTTGCTATTTTGGCAAAATAAACTATTAATAGACTGAGACCACCTGAACTAAAATCTAGAATAGCTTTATAAGAAAACATAAATACAACTGTTAACTTTTCAGCTAAACCTCATAGAGATGGATTGAAGAAAGCTACATCTATTTCCTGAATAGCATGAACAGTGCATGTACAGAAAGATAGGCAACTTGCCTTACGCAACTGCAGCTGGGTACACATGAGTTTGCTTCCTGTGCCAATTTCACACAACACGTGGTGCAAACATCAGAGCAGCTCCTGAGAGGCTGCTGGCCACGTTCTACCTGTTGTCACAGAAAAGAATGCTCCACTGATGTCCTTCCTGGGTTTGCTTTGTCATGTGTTTTACTTTACAATATCAGACTGTAAATAAATAAACTTTGCTGGACATAGCTCTCGTCATAAAAATGCAGATCTTTCACTTTCCCTAGAGAAGTATTAATTAATCACAATACAGAAAGCTTACTTTAGAGTTATGCTCACATCTCAAACAGTATTGCCAAAGTAGGCCAAACTCATCCAAAAGGTCCTTTAAGCTTTTAGTAAGGTTCATCAGGTCTTTCTTTATACATGATATGGAATTTTTTTAATGTAAAAATCTAAAAATGTACCATAAAAATGTACCAGCCGGGAAGTTTGTATTTAAGGTATGGGGTATAATTACCGACTAATGTCCAAGGGAGACCTCCCCCATCCCAATGTATGTAAATACCTTTTTCCCCAGTATCTGCAACCTTCGTAACAGAGAAATACATCTGCTATAATAAGCAAGGGAAAACATGTCTGTGCAATCACTCCTCTCTCACACATTCTGTCTTTACATAGTCCCAGCTCTTTTTTTCCATCTTAACCACAAGCCAATCACTGCATTGCGTAAAGAAATCCAGTCTTTACAACCCCAACCTACTTTATCTGTGCGATTACTCAGGATCTTTCATTGAGGACTACCAGAGGAGCAGAGAAACTGAACAGATGTCAGTAAGGCACTGTTGCAAACAGTGGGTCTGGCTCTGCGAGCAAGTCATCCAAAGAGAACGTGATTATAAAAAGATAGCTCACTGAATGCAGAACTCTTATTGGATTTTTCCCCTATAGATGGTAAGTAACTATACATGCTGCCGAAACAGTCTTCATTGGTTTAGAGAAGCAAAAGTTAAGTTCAGGGAAAGTTACAGAATTCCTTCAACACCATTTAAAAATGTGAAAGAAAATATTTCAGGAGTAAAAACATTTACAGTAGTAGTTAAGCTGAACAAAGGGAACAGATTTCAAAAATAAAAGCTTTGCTTCTATTAAAATTGGACTAATTTTTTTTTCAAGAAGGTTTGCCCTTATATCTATGTCCGTAGCTGAACAGAGTAAATACCTTAGAGCTTTATTCACTGCCGTCAGTTTATACCCATCTCACAGATTCTACAAAGCCACAGCAAATACTCCACCCCAGGACTTAAGTGAGAAAGGCTAATTGAGTTCATTGCATAACATAAGCTGCTTCAAACAGTGTTTCCACTTAATGGATATCAAACTGAAGGCCACAAAATTCTTCGAAGCTTGCCAGAGCTCCCGAGGCTGCGTCAGGCCCTTTGCAGCCAGTATTTATAATGGATTCAATTTGTTCCCGTCAGCACGGCTTCTTTGCGACAACTTCTTGATGTCGTGTTGAAAAACATAAAGGAATAGCTGAGCTGATGGAAGTCTGTGCTTCTCTCTGTCCAGACACTGTGCCAGTTCTTGCGCAACCAGATACAACTCTTATAGCCCTGATGACGTTTAATAACCTGCAATTCTGTCAAAGATAATTATTGTCATTTGTAGAGCACATATAGAGGCTCTGTGGGTGACAGAGGGGCTCTGCAGGCTGTTTTTGTGAAGTTCAGTATCTCCTTAGTGCCGATTCCTTAAGTCTAACTTGGTCTGGAGAATCTTTACGAGCTGTTGATTAAACAGATGATCAAAAATCCAGGTCAAATTGCATGTCCAAAGCAGCATCTGCAGACCCACCACGCATTCACTCGTCCATCACCAGTACGCACATTTAGGTATGAAAGTTTGAGATACAGCAGACACTAAACCTCAGAAGACAGGGAAATGGCTCCCTCCAGACTACTCAAGGTAGCTTATTTTATATGATTCCCCTATCTTTGTTATATTCATTACTTTGTCCTTCTGCAAGGCTAATTTACTTGAGTAGCTATTTCTGTTTGGTTGGAATGAAAATAAACTTTAAAAATCCTAGCCTCAAAAGGTGCTGAAATTTAAGCTGCTGTGAATAGCACTCACCACTGGCTGACATGAGAAATTCTACAGCACATTTTAGAGGATATTTGTAATAATGTATTTAAATTGTATAAACTTGTTTCGCAATCCTCCTTACTCAGGCTCATGAACACCTCTTCCATCAGCTATACAAACAGTCCAGTCACTGCCTTCCTCTTCTCTTAGTTACCTGGCCCCTAACAAAGTCAAGGCTATTTAAGCATCTGTTACAGATACTAAACCTCTATCGTCACAACTTTGGCAGCTGCATCTAGTACCTGCAGAAGATCTGTGCTGAGCAGAAAATCCAGAGGTCATTGACCATGCAAATAACATTACATCCTATATTCTGCTTTTGATTATGGACAGGACATGCATCCTGAAATATTTTATAAAGCATGGACTAGAGCCACACCATTATTTAAGATGTCGTCACATATTACAGCATAGTCTGAAGTGCACAAAATGGCAAAAAATGTGTATTAGTAACTAAAAAAGTAGTTTCCGAAATCCAAAACATAAATCTAACAAAAATGTTCAGAGAATTTTCAATTCATAGCTAGTGCTCAGTCCTTTCCAAAACTGGCATACTTTCCACCCCATTTGGACAACCCAAAGGGCACAAGAGAAATTTGAATTAACAGCCTGACTGGTCTTGAAACACTTGTCCGATATGGACCAGAAGTCTCTTTCATTGATTCAAAAGAATCAACGTCATGCTCGACCTTGTGCTCACCAACAGGGAGGGGCTGGTGGGGGATGTGAAAATGAAGGACAGCCTTGGCTGCAGCGACCACGACGCGGTGCAGTTCAAGATCCACGGGGCAGCGAGGAAACTACATGGCAAGCTCTCAGCCCTAGACTTCAAGAAGGCGGACTTCGGCCTCTTCAGGGACCTGATGGGCAAAGTGCCCTGGGA
>JAAGAY010008606.1:0-13247 GCA_011801015.1 Ardeotis arabs
CAGCTGGTCCATGTCCTTCTTATGTTGGGGGCTCCAGAACTGGACACAGTACTCCAGGTGGGGTCTCACCAGGGCAGAGTAGAGGGGGAGAATCACCTCCCTCGACCTGCTGGCCACGCTCCTCTTGATGCAGCCCAGGATGCGGTTGGCCTTCTGGGCCGCAAGGGCACATTGCCGGCTCACGTTGAGCTTCTCGTCCACCAGCACTCCCAAGTCCCTCTCCTCAGGGCTGCTCTCCATCCATTCTCCGCCCAGCCTGAATTCATATAAAACTGTCTCTAATGATGATAAAAAGAAAAAAAAACCCGAGAGTTTCTATTCTCGGTGTTGTACAGTGGAATATATGGCAGAGATCCAATCAAGAGTCTGCAGCAGAGAAAGATCCTGGTCTGGGTCTGAAAGCACTGTGCTCCAACTACGTAGTTGTGCTGTTCAGCTGGACTTGGATCGACACCGCGCTGTGACGCTGCAGGTGTGGTCTTTCTGATTGTGGAGCTGATGGGAAAGTAAATACACCCTTTAAAAATAGGGCAAAAAAAAAAAGTGACTTTTAATGGAAATTGTAAATGAGTAATTTCTTATTTTCTTTTTTTAGAAGATGCATAAACAGGGTTCATCAGGTTTACAGGATAATGTGGCTAAGGACATACAGATTTTTGATGTAAGATAAATGTCAGTGGCAGAAGGACAAAATAAAAGGACATTTGCTGCAGCAATGAAAGGACCTGAATTATAGCAAGACTGCAGTATATGCAGTTTATAAAAAGCTGCAGTTTTTGAAGCTTCAGCGTAACAGAGTCTGTGGATACCCTTTAGTTGTGAAGTGTTACCTCCAGCCTTTCATGGTAATATTTCCTGTCCGTAAACATGCACGTGATGCATTTTGATGGCTGGAATCCAGTTCCCGCTGGAATTGGGAAAAAACCTTTCTCTGTAGTTTTGCTGGGTGTGCTACTTTTTCACTGCCAAGAAGAGATGTCTTGTGATTGAGAAAAACCCCAAACAAACCTTCTTTCCTGCCATAACCTCTCAAGGAGAAATCTAGTGCTTTGCTATAGAAAGTTCTGAAAAACAAAATATGGGTAGTTAAAAACATGTACGTTATGAAGCGTGTAGACAATCAAACTCTAGTATTTTCTGTGAAGGTACTACATTAGTATTTTTTTTTCTAAAGTACAGAGCAATTTAGTACAACTATAGAGCTTCAGTTAGGTTCAGATTTAGTTTTCATCTTGATTGAGGGGGGTCTTCACCTTAATTTTGGTCAAGCCCTGGATCTTGTGAAGACCATTTGCTTGCCCTAACTCATTCACACTTATAGTTTTATTTGAATGCACTCTAACTTTGGTTCAAAGTAAATTTTGATGGAAAAGAGGCTGTGGTTGCTGTGCTTTGTAGTTTGCAACTGTAAAAATTGAATGAGTATAATTTTATATCTTTCAGATTTTTCTCTGACTTTACTTTCTCCCACACTCTTTACCCGTCAAATTCCAGTGAAGTACATTGATGTTGTGCCAAGAAATATTTGTACTGCTTAACTTTTTCTTGCTTTCTTTAGATCTTAACATATTTTTCCTTCATTTTTGCTGTTAGAATTTTACATACTGTTTTTAGCAAATGGAAGTAAATTAAATTCAGATAAATGATACCTTGAGCTTGCCGAATACCTAGCTTGATTCAGAAGCAAGTACAGGAACAGTTCTCTGTCAAGCTGTCTCTCAGTTATCTGGCAATATCTTTTTTTTTTTTTTTTTCTGAGTAATAAAATGTCTTTATCACTTGAACAGCATGTTTATACTTGAGTTTTAAAGTCTATTCTGTATCAAATTCTTTCATTTGAGTACCATGGCTGCTGTCTAGCAAGCTGCCTGTTGAATTCCCTGTTTGAATTTTACGTGCTAATTAGGGGTGATGTTGAAGGGAGGTATTATTGCTTGCTTATAGAGAAAATCCCTGATCTACACAGAAATGTTGCTTTTACAAATGTGAACCAAGCCAGGCTGCAGAATGTGGTGTTAAAGAGACAGCATTTCTACAGCTCTGCTTTTACTTTGATTGTGCCGTTTGCCAGGGAGAATCGTGGGTTACCTGGAGGATGGTGGGGGCCAGGTTCTGATTTGGTATCCATACTGAGAAGCAGTTTATTTCAGGAATAATTCCTGGAAAAAAAGTTGTCTTATGAGTGGTTAAAGTAGTAATTTTCAGATGGATAAGTGCCTCTGTTGGTGACGAGGTGACAGTGCACCAACCTACTTCTGACTCTGACCTCCCTGATTTTTCAGATATTATGGCATGCAGAAGTCTTGTGACATATCTGAGAAGAAGCACTCTTTATTTTTTTTTTTTAAACTGCAATCTAAAAGCAGAAGTGGGATGAGGTTGAACCAGTGTTACCGATTCATAGTAGTGCATTTTGCTCCCAAGAATCGGTCAACGTTTGACATAACACAGCTAAGAAGTGTCCAAAGCAAAGCCTTTCCTTACTGTTAATGTTGTAATGAGAAAATAATTATGATTTTCACTAGTAAGTATGGTGATTTTATATGTGGGTTAATGATTTAAAGGACAAAAATGATAATACTGCACATGCCATGCTCATGGCTGCCTACTGAGAAGTATTTTAGAACACAAGTATATGTGTGTTGAGTATAACTGCTAGGTGCTATACAAATATGGAACAGAATTTCTGAAATAGGTGCATTTGAAATGAAAACACGATTACTGTATTTAGCCATTACGTTGGATAGACACTTTTAATGAAACAAGAAGCAATTTGCCAAGAAACAAAGACAGAACCTGAAAAGCATTTTAAAAAAATAAAAATCAGAGGAAAACCTGGATTCAGGGCATAAATAAGATAAATGGTGTGCTTAGTTGTTTGTTTAAAACTTTGCTATTCTGATGGAGTATTATACTTAAGATATGGTAATTTATTTAAAGTCTTGCTTGTACTTTACTAGCCAGAAGACTTTACAATCTAAACTAAATCAGTCTCTCTCTCTTTAGACCAACTATTACTTGCTTAGGACCAAAAGATAAATCAGACTTTGCTGTGTTTGAAAGAATTTGTTTAAATCTGGGTCTTTCCACAACAATTTCCAGAGCTGCCGGCAGAAAGGATACATCAGTAATGGCTTGAAGTAGGTGTCTAATGCAATGGGAATGTTGGATCTAAAGAAAGACCTTAAAGGAAGTCACCAGCAGGGCTGTAGAGGGGAGAAAGAGTGTGATAATCTGACTTCCAGCAATCCCATCTAGTTTTATTTAGGTGTATTGCAGCGAGTTCTTTTTTCTAAGACAGTGCACCCATGCCTTTAGCAAATATTCGTCATAATACTGCTTTTCAGTGAGACTTCTTCCAGTGATGCGGTAGGATAAATGGTAAGTCCACTCTGAGCCCAACATGAGATGTGTAATGGCAGGAGGAGGCACAGTGTAAATAATCGATGCTGAATGAAGAGTGCAGAAAATATATGTAATTATTTTATTTTTAGGGAAATGTATGTAATAGTCATGACTCACGATTTAAGCCTGCTCTGAGTCTACCATTTACATCAGATGTAGAAACTCAAATACATAGTAGTCAAAATTTTCTGTCTGTACCTTGTTGCTTGTGTGCAAAGTCTTTTCAAGATTTTCTATATTAGTTTGTTTTGGCTGCTGGTGAGTAAAACTGTCCATTCAATTTCCGGCGGTGAGTGCAGAAATAAGATCTTGTGCTAGTTACATGAAGGGATATTACTCACGTTAACTGTGCTTCCTACACCTCCCTAAGACCATTTCGGCACTTTAGTCTTCTTTCACATTGTCCTTCATCCCTGAGACTTTTGGAGTGGTACAAAGCAGCAGACAGTCTCTTTTGGTCATCAACTCAGAAATTTCCCGGAGTTTTCAATAATTTCTTGTGATTGACAGTAGCCTTGTACCCAGGGGAGTCCTTAAATATATTTTTTTCTTTTTAAATATTTTTTTTGCCTGCACCCTGTGTATGCAGAAGCTTCTATGAGAAAGATGAGCCCAGCTTATCCCTCTTACCTACATCAGGAAAGCCACAGTGCCTTTAGGGGAACAGTATCTGTCATAATATAAAGCTGTGAAATGGAGTTAGAAAAGGCATTTGCTGAATATTCAGGGCAAAAATAGGAGAAGAAAAAGGGAGGAGACGGCGATGGCATAAGAGATGTTTCTCTTTTTAAGTGCATTCAGATGAGTATATAGTTACACATCTGTGTTCGACAACCAGGAAATAAATGAAAAAGAAAATTGTTACTTTAGAACTATATTTATTAAAACACTTTGAATTCTAGACATATGCATAGACTTCACCAGTTCCTCCTCTTTAGTCTTTTTTGGTTTCTTAGAGGTCCCTGAATACTTGTAGTTCTTGGTACTTCTTTCCTGATTATTCCACGTACGTTGCGTTGTAGCCCCTGTTGTCATTCTTCAGGTAAGAAGCGAGGCAGGAGCAATGAAAGGGAAATATCTTCGATGCGTCTCCGAGCCCGCTCCTGCAGCATTCTCCACACATCTGTATAGCTCCCAGGGCTTTGGGGATGGTGTTTAACGTTCACTGCTGGTTTTGGCTGCCACAACATGAAAAGCCACAGCTTTTCTAGCAGTCTGCCAAGACGTCCACGATGGCGGTGTTCTTAGTGAACGGGGAACTGGGTGACTCACAATGCTGCTTACAAATAGGTTGAGATATCATTTCTCAACATTACTTCAGAAATTTATTGCCTGTAGTAGTTGCAGAATAGGTGTAGTAACCAATTACTCCACTTTGTGAAATGAAAATATATTTGTATGATGTTTATCAGTAATGTAACGTGCGTATTTTCCTACTTAATAAGTGATGACAATATATTAATTGTAACTATTTTACGATCCTTTAGGTGGCTATAATAGCGGGAAATTTTGAGCTCGCTGAATATATCAAGAATCACAGGGAAGCTGATATTGGTAAGTAAAATATTTACAGACACTGAAAATGAGTTGTTACATGTTTAAGATTCTGCAAAGATGTTAAATCTGATTCTGTGTGAGATGTGACTACGGGGCTGATGACAGTATCGTTTCAGGGAGGTTTTAAATGTAACTTTAAAGAATGAAGATGGGGAAAAAGCTGAAGTGTTTTCAAAATACACTCTGAAAATGAAAATTTGATAAGTAATGCAAAAAAGTGGTAGATGCTTCATAAATCTAAATTAGACACATTAAATACACATCCACATACCTGAAAGAGCCAAACTGGCTCTTGCAGACTGTTTTGGTGTCAGCCTAAAGCAATTCTCAGGTAGGAATAGTTGGTCAGAAGAAGAAGAAGATAAAGATGCTTCTCTTCAATTAAATTAATATATGGCAGAAACTGTCTATCCATATCCATAAAACTTTTTCCTCTCTAAGTTTGGTGTGTGGTATTGGATGAAGGCTAGCGACAGGCGTTAGGAGCCCTTGACAAAAAACCTTGAGACGTTTTAAAGATCTTTTTTACATAGAGAGTTTTGCCATTAAAATAAAAACTAGTTTGATAAAAGTGATTTCTAACATAGTTGAATTAATTCAAGTTAATTAAAGTTCTGCAGGAACATCCTGAAATTAAACAAAAAAGGCATTCCTTTTGAAGCAGGAGGGTCTGTATAGTCGCCTGCACTGATTTAACTCAGTGATGCAAATCTATGACTTGATAGTGTTTAATTTATGTGGAAAACTAGGCCAGCTCACATGAAATTTAGGACTGTGAAAGAATTGCTCTGGATTAAGACTTCCTTTGCATTTCCCTTCCTGGTTGCATATGATCTGCAGGGATGTAGTTAAAAATTCTTCATGGTAATGTGAATTCTTGTAGCACAGAGAGGCTTTCAACTCTTTGCAGTATGCATTGAGGAAACTGAGGACACATTGCGTAAAAGTTTGCATAAAAGACATACTTCTGCATAAAAGATCATAGTGTGGTTTGGGAGGTTTTTAACTGAGTCTTTTGTATTTATAAACAATGTGATGTAAAAAAATAACTAAAAAGTAACTAAAAATGAATGAGTTATTCCTAATAAGGTGAGCATCTTGTTGCTTATATTTATATATGGATAATGGGTTTATAACTTTGTGAAGATGTTGAAATGAGAGGAAATGATTGTTTAGTTTCAAATGTTCCCTTTATTTCTGTCACATGAGTTCTTGATATTTTGGCTTGCGTGTAGAGTCAGTGCAGAACAAGTATTGCCCGTAGACAGTACACAGTATTACGTTTTATGTTTCTCTAAATGGATTTTGATTTCTTAAAAATACTTGTGTACAATGAAAGAAAAAAAAAAAACTAGTGAAAGAATGACTTGCTAGTATTAGTTATGTATACGCTTACAGTATGAGTAACTGTAAAGTAAAAGTAACACAGCACACTTACAAAAAGTAGCTTCTGAACTGGTTTGCTTGAAACCACATTGATGTTAATGTCAGCGTTTTTTGAACTGACCAGTTCTGCACTAGTTTTCCTTTCCCCTGACCAGTGCGGGTTCCAAATTACGTCAACGTGTGGGAGAAACTGGAATGTAGTTATGAAGTAGGTGGATGCAACTCAGTCGAGGAAACAGGTGATAGCTATGTGGCTGAGGCTCTAGGCAGAATGTATTATTGCTGACTGTAAAAACTTTCTGTAGGATTGGATGGTTTCTAGAAAAATGCTGAGAAAATTTCTGTGGGAAGATTCTCAGAATTTCCCTAATGCCTTCACATTTCCTCAGAAAAATAGAAATATTGGTACTTTCATGATTCACTTGCATTTTTTTGCAAGATGCTGGTGGATTACACATAACTATTTAAATCAGTTTATTTGTTTTAAGGAGTAAGTATTACATTATGTTGTTTCCTGCCAGTTAATTTAATTTAACTGGAAACTTGTCCCTTAAGATTTATTACTTTTTAAAAAAGTGAAAACATTGAAATGTCTGTTTCTGGAATGTCTCCCAGTTTAAAAAAAAAAAAAAAAAAAAAAAAAAATCAAAGAACAATATCCTGAGCGGAAAACCTGAGAGCTAGTGTGATGATGAATGTGCAGAATAATGTCAGTGTTTAAACTTCAACAAGTTGACTTTTATTTATCTCACTTGTCTGCTGATCTGCTATACTCATGTAGTTTTGGATGTATTCCAACATATATCATTTGAGTAATGTGCCTCCTTAGAGCCCAGAGGCAACTTGAGTGGGAAGGAATAGCAAAGAGCTTGAGAAGTCTCCTCATGAAGATAAGGAGGACAGATCACACTATGAAGTCTTTTGAGAAACATTTCATCTTTCACGTCTGAGTGTATTTTTGGTTAGATGCTGATTTTTGATATTGAACCAGTTCATTAAACGCTGTTGTTAATATTTTAGGCTGATTTAATAATTGTAATTACTTTGTATTTTGTAATTATTTTAAAGTAATTTAATGATTAATAAGTTACATTTGTGAGAAATTCTTTGGAGTGTGTGCCGCTTCAGGTGGGTCGGTCTTCTATGGAGGCTTAACCTGGTAGATGATGAGCTGTTCAATCATTTAATAGTAAGGTTGTCAATGATATTAATGATTATTTGCAATAGCATTCATTGGAAGGAGGGGGTTGGTGATGCATTGGGAAAAACTCCGTGTTGCTCTTGATTCATTGGAAAAAAACTCTGCATTGCTTGTGGAAGATTTCTGACCTCTTCTTTTAACTTTTAGTGACCTTTGTAAGTAGTGTCTTTGCTATAGATAGCTGTATATTAGGCTTGTGTTTAAAAGCTAAGTAATGTAAATGGCAATAATATTTTTTTCAAAAAGAATCTGCCTGCTTTCCTGGGAATGTCATCTTAAGGATGGGAAATGGTTACTTGGTGGTAGTGATTGGAGGCTGGACCTAACTTAGCAGTTTCAAGAGCACATTTTATCTGGTGACAGAAACAACTTTTTACATTTCTCGAACTGGAGTGTCTGAAATATGAAAAAATAATATTTGCTTGAATTCTCTAACGTTACATAGTGAGGAACTACACTATCCGTGTCCATCTGTTTTGACATGTGCTAATTAGCATTATTCTTAGATAATTTTGTTGTCCCAAACTATTGCAGTAGGAAGTCGCTTGTACTTTCAATGCAGAAGGTATTATGTGGGTGTCTTCCAGTTTGTCAGTAGTCACAAAGCTGTTTCAAGTCATGTTGCCAAAACGGCAATTATAAGGCTCTACCAGCAGTAATGTAATGCTTGTGATTCACGGGCCTGTGCCGTGCGTCGCGCTGAATGAGCTGCTTTGTTCGGTGGCAGAGATCAGAGCTCAACTGTTCCGGGGAAGGAGGGGATCGCTGCCTGCGGAGTAAAGGGATGACTCTGCACCGTGCCAACAGCAAGAGCACTATATCCTAATGCATGGGTCTAGAAGAGCTCCACAGAAATAAATATTTATGCTTAAGTGCTGAGTATATCCCTTCTTACCTATTCCACCTTTGCCTGCCAATTGTATTTCACTGGCATTTAGAGCAGAATACCATTTTAAGCCGTACGCAGAGTCTGCGGTTGTTCAGTTAGGAAGAGGCTGAATTGCATGTCTTAAAGGGTATCTTTTTTCTTTTTTCCTTTTTTTTCCCCATCCCTTGGCCTGGATCTGTGCCAGGCTGTAGTGCCAAGTCTATCTGTGTTGTTGAAGACGATGGAGAAGCAGCTCAGGTGGAAAATGACCAGGGTATCCTCTAGCAGTAGAAAATTCTAATTTACATCAGAACCACTCAATGTTTGTTCTATCAATCAAATATCACAGAAGTGGTTCTTTTTTTTTATTATAATTTTTTTTTTGTTTAGTTATAAAGCACTTATATTGGACAAATATGTTGAAATGCTGAAAAACTAGGCATATATAAAATAAGCTTCTTTGCAAGAATTATGACTTCTCACTATTCTGTAAAAAAGAAGAAAAACATAAAAATATCTAATGATATATAATGGTACATTGAGTAATGTGACATCTGACTCTGAGAGGAGTGTTCTAAGGTGCACGTGTCTGGTTATCTCACTCAGATCTTGCCAGATAAAAGCATCTACTTAGGGCCGATGTGAGCATACATGTTTAGTCAGAGAGATGAAATCTATCTGGTTCCTTTTTATAGAAGCAAAACAGATTAAAGTGTGTATCTAAAACTGAAGATGTAGACTCCATTGGCAACCTAGTTAACCCACAAAGTCCCTCCCTAGTCATCTGAAAAAAAGAAAGTGAATTTTGCTGGTAAAGTTTCTCAGCTATGTAAAATTGTACTATAGAGGCTACACAGTTGGCTAAGCTGAGTGCATTTCAAGACAGCTGAGGTCATTTAGGGTTTCAAAACCATTAGGAGAGGTCAGAGCTGGTAGATGTACTCTGAGCAGCAGCTCTTTGGTTGAAGAGCATGTACTACAATGGTCCTACCTACCTCCACATTGTTTCTTCAGTCTGGAGAAGCCCGATTTCTGTCACATCTTCATTCTGGGTGGGTGCAGCTCTCTGTCTCTGATAATTTCACAGAGGAGGCTCGTGATGAAATGAAGGGTGATCTGTGGAACGGGGAGACCTGGAATCCAAACCCATTGACTGACTCTGATCTACAGTCCATAAATGTTCGGGCAAGGTTGCGCTAAGCAGTTATATTCCTTTTTGGCTGTAAGCTCTTGTGTCTCCCAGCAAACTGGAGTTTTTTAGAACCTGCTTCTGTTTAGTCATGATACCAGCATAAAAATCTTAATTTTTCTGTCCTGTTAAAAATTTTGACCTTTTCATCTGAAGGTTCAAAATTGTGTGGGTTCTCCCTTCTTCTATCAACAAGTTGCTTCTTCCTTACCTTGCTCCTTTTCCCACCATCAATTTCCAGTTAATCTTTCCATCTCAGGTGGTACATCAGGTGTGTGGGTGACCAGTTTGTTGAAACCGCGATGTGAAAAGTATTTAGCACAGATAACTGTTTTTTTTTTTTTGACTTGGTGCTGTAATTTTCAGAAACAAACTGAGGAAAGAAAAGCCTTGCAAATGATTCATGTACAATAAAAGACACCTTGCTGTCATTAGCAGAGAAAGTTCACGTTAGTCTCATTTCAGGCAGGGATGATGCTGTTTCGCAAGAGTAAATCATACATGAAAGATAAAGGAAGAAAAAAGGATATCAGTAAAGGATTAAAGCCAAGATCCAGATTTCATTGTATTTATTTCTTTTATGAGGTTCTACACATCAGGGAATCCCTTTTGTTTTCCTTACAGATATTTAAGAGGTGAATGAAAATTCCTGTATCATGTAAAAAAATAATCCTATTTGAAACAAATTAAACTAATATTTTTCATAAAGCAAGAAAACCTATTACCATAAGGAACTTAGAAACTTGTCTCACAAGCAGTATGAAATACTTAGCGTAGCTTCTCAGATTATTTCAATTCATCATGCCCCCAAATTTTTTTTTTTTTTTTTTGAGGAATAATAACAACATTAAAGCAGCTTATTTTAATTATCACTTATTTTGAGTGTCTTTGGAACCCAGAAGTATCTTGCAGCTCAATTAGTATTGTTCCATCATCTTTTCTGCTTTGAGGAAGATGTTACGTATACTCCTACTGAACAGCACAGCAGTTACACATCGTTAAAATAATTGTAATAATAATATTGCCCCTTTATAAACTTATTTTTTTAACTAGCTATAGCACATTTATAACTTACTTAACTGTACACATGCATTTATTGCAAACTAAGAGAAAGTAATAGATTAAAAGATGTGATGAATAGAAAAGTTAATCCCTGATTGTTTTCATCCAGCCTGCAGCTGTCTGTGAGTAAATGAGCGCAGCAGATTTAGGGAGCAGCATTTGCTATACAGAATTTGCTATGGCTTCTATAGGATGGAGGTACAAACCCCAATCATATACGTAAGGATGTTGAAGCTTTCATTAGATACAGATATGCAGATATTAAGTATGTTGCAAGCTGATAATCCTTTGACTTGGATAACCTATTTTTAAATCTCTCTTTTTGCCTTGGTGCTTTGTGATGAGATGAATTTTCAGATGGATTAAATGACATGGGTTGTTCTTCTTCCAGTGAACAAGGTTTGTTTTCTGTTGTACATCTTGTCCTTCAGCAGCTCCGAAGCCAGAAGCGATAGGATTCTTTTATTTTTATTTGCTTTTTGCTTTAAAAAAAAATGAAACACAGTGAGCTGGTGTGCGAGTCTTTGGTAGTTGATTAGCAGACTAACTAATACTTGGATACCGTTGCTAGGCTTCAAGTCAGAGTTCCTGTATTCCTCTATAATTATGCAGAGATATGTGTATGTGATGGTTTGTCTGTGCTTTCACATGGATATTTTTTTTTTAAATACTGAAAATCTGCTAATATGGTAGGCTTACCCTTTAAAATTTACGTATTCCACACCGGGCAATTACTTTTAAATAAAACATTTTTCAAGTGTGAGTAAACGTATTTATTTTCATTGGAATTGTGACTGTAAATATCGTAAGAAACATGCGTTTTATTGTAGAATAAGCAGAACAGGTCTTTCAAAGCACAAGGATGCTAGCTGGTTTGTGGTAAAATTGCTTTTTAAACCCATTTTCTTTAATTAGATCAGAGTGATTGAGGTCAGCAAACTTGGTTTTTCAACCACAAGTGTTTCTGTTAAATGCTCGCTGGCCCAATGAATATTCTGTTTGTTTACTTATTTATTTGGGTTTGGGAAACCATTTAGTAATTTTGATATGCATAAATCAAATGCCTGCAGAATACTTCTCAAGTTAGGGGAAATCATATTTGGAAAGATAAAAGCAGAACCAAGAAAAGGCAGTAAATCAAAAGACTTAAAAATCTACAAAACTGTCAGCAGCATGCAAGGACTTGTTCTATTTTTATCGCGTGTTACTTAATAGAAGGAAAAGGGACACAAGCATGGATTATAGCCCTCTGTATTTGTCATTTGAGGGTGAATAACATTAACCTGTTTCATACACTAACAGGCATTTTAACGTGGAAAAACGATGATATTAGTGTAATCAGGATGGCAAAGACATGGAGATCTTCATTGCCCACATTTTAAATGCATATTCTTTGGTAGATTGTCAGAATCCTATGTTCACTTTTGCAGTTTCTTTCAAATACCTCTGCTAAATTAATAATTATTTCTCATGTCTATAGCAAAAAAACTCCTTTATATTAATGACTTTTAAGCTGGGTTACAGGCCAACGTATATTGATTGATATGAAATAAATTTATTGCTATTATTTATCTCTTTTTCACTGAAGAGTTGCAAGGAATAGAATGTCATGTTCAGTTTTGCTATGTGGTATCAAACAAATTAGAAAACTGGGAATTGTGATCTGTTAATGCAATTACATACCAAAATGTAGGACAGAGCTTGAAAAACTCAGTAGTTTTCTTTTTCCCTTTGATCTCAAGTAATTTTTTTTTCTTCTCTATGTGTATTAGTACAGAATAGCGCAGTTACTAGTTTTATTTCTAGGATTAAACTTTATTTTCAGAAGTTAATTATTCTTCTGGGCCTTTGAAGTTCAGTGTATTCTGTGCATGTAACGTGGAGCGGAGTAGCCCAAATCATGTCGTTGTCATGGCCTGTAACTTCTTAGGCTTACTCTACATTTTGAACAAGAAAGTAAGGAGAGAACCGATGACATGGGTAACTGCTGATAAAGGTACAGTAGATTTCAGAATGATTTGACCTGGTTTTGTAAACCAGTCTGTAGTGTGTCCTCGCCACCTGCCAAGTAGGCAACAATTGCTACAGCTACTCCTGTTAGAATTTATTTTACAGACTGAACAAGAACCACCTTGCAATTAAGCTGAAAAAAAACTACTGGAGGAATCCCGGCCCATCTTCAGTGCCCTTGAACTAGTTTTGGTCTCAGTGAAGAGCTCTGTGGTCTGAGCAGTGAGCACAAGTTACACAGGGCTTGCTGGCTTGTCCATATCTTCTTCCTAGAGTTGTTTGAGATGTTTGGGAGGATGGCAGAGGAAGGGGGGGGAAAGGAACGGGAAGAATTGGGTGTTTGAGTCTTGCACTGTTCTTCGTGCTCGGACCCAAATGGTTGGAAGTGTTTCCAGGGCCCCTGGCTCAGGCTTCCCCTAGAGGTGGCTTCTAGCTAGCTCCTGGTCTGCTAGCTCCTCATCAGGAAAAAAGCTTCTCACCTTCTCTGCTCCTTCTAGGCTGGAACCATTATATCCAGTGGCTGGGAACTGTGTTGGTTTCTTTTTTTTTTTTTTTTTTTTTTTTTTTTT
>JAAGAY010008608.1:0-10161 GCA_011801015.1 Ardeotis arabs
AAAAAAAAAAAAAAAAAAAAAAAACCCAAACAAAAAAAACCAAAACAAAACAAAACACAACCCAAACCACACCACAAAAAAACAGAGGCATTAATGCACAGTTAGTCAACACTTCAGTTTTATGTCTTCCAAAATCACACTCCAGCATCACACTTTGGAGCATTTATTTCATAAAATTTTAAAAAGAGGTCATGCTGATAGTCAGGTCATTTTCTGAAGGGTTTTGGGTTTTCTCAGATTAAGCTCATTCAGGTTATGACCATACCCACAACGGCGCATGCCGTTTCAAGATCACTGCTAAAGTACAAGTGCAGAATAGATTAAGACATGCTTTTTTGTAAAGATGTTCCCTACCAGCACATGTCACTGGCCAGTTTCTTCTAAGGATGTTGTGGGATCAGGTGTTTTTTAAACAAAAATGAAAGAACATTCTCCTATTACTCTTTACTTTTATCACCTTTTGAAAAAAACAGTTTTGTTTTAAAAGTGGAAGTAAACAAATTTAATAATGAAATTTCTATTAATAAATTACTTTTCCCAACATTCTTATCTGAAAAATTGTTCATCTAATAATTTTTAAAATTTATCCCTTGATCTAGTTCACTGTGAGAGAACCAGTCACTCACTCACTCTCCAAAGAATGTAAGTTGCTAAGAGCTTGATTTTCCAAGATGTTGAAACAAACAACTGTCAATTGAGATCTGCAGAAATGCTGCAAATCAGACCAATCTATAAAAAAGGTCTGCCACTGATCTAGGATTTAAAGTCAGGTCATGTGAACTCATACAGCTTTCTAAGCCAATATAGAATAATTATTGACCTTGTTTTTACTCTCGCTTCTATTTTCAAAAATAATTCCTGCTGTGCAAAGATAGAAATGAATCACGCTGGTTTGAATAGCCATTCTCCACTTTTCATTTACATTTATCTACTATGAGTAAACATTACAGGTACAAAGACACTTGGATGGTGCTCTGAAGGCCAGCTCCGGAAAAGCACCGCAGCTTTCCGACCTAAACGAGCTCCAAACAAATTACCCATTTCTCAGGACTGTGTTTGCCAGAGATTCCATTTCTGAGAAGGCTTACTTGCCTGTGCATGCTTATTGCTTACAGCACTACAGAATCTAGTTACAATGCTTCCTTCATCAACTTCCTCTCTGTGCTCTTATAAAGCTCAGGCATCTCTGCAGGGAAATTCACTACAAAATTTGGTTAAGATGACAGCAAGTAATCAGATTCTGTACAGATGGATGTTTGCAATGTCAAGGGAAAAAAAACTCCTTCAATAAAAGAAAACTTTAAAAGCTACAGAGAAAAAAAAAAAGGTTGTATCATTTTTCTGCTACTAAAGTCACCAATTAAAATTTTTAAAAATATTTAACTTAAATTGCAAGAAAATGTACATGAAATACATGCCTAGAAGAAAAAATGTTTTATATTGAATAGCAAGTTAACAAACACCTGTATGCAACTTCATTACGACTCAAACTTCCCCTGCACAAAGTCAAATCTTGCAAAATTGCAAACACATACACTTATTTAAAAAACCAAATTGATAAATTTACCATATTGTTTTGACAATTTTACACCATCTGTCTGTTTCAGGACAGAAGCTTCGTGTTACTAAGCATCAAATATGGATTCCAAAGGTTACAGCTACAAAATTACACTTAAAAAAATAAAGAAAACAACAGCAGGAGAGAGAAGGTGACCAAGTATTGAGTTCAAATGTGTATCACTGCAAATGTTCTGCACTCAAAAAGATCAAAGATTGACCATCCCTACACAACTCACAGAAGAAAAAGAATGAGGTACCACAAGTTTAGTACGTATACTTTTCTGACTTTCAGGAAGAAGGAAATCTTCAATTCATGGACTTTCTAAAACATGAATCTGTTGTAACAATTTCTGATTACACAAATTATGAGAACTGAAATACATTAAACAGTGAATGTATTTTCTGTTATGTCTAAAATAGTGTATATACCTGTCTTTCTTTCCCTCTTGTACTTAAAGATTCTTAAGAAGACATGCCAGAGCCCCATATTTCAAACAGTTACACAGGTTGTTCAAAGCTAAAGAATGCTATTGTGTTTGACAGAGATGATGCTGTGAACAGCAGAAACGTCTGCTCTGTCAGGACTGCTCCTTAGCTCTGCTCACTGACATGTCTTGTTCACGTTAGCAATCTAACAGGCGAGGCCTTCAGAAACCCTTTTGAGAAACTGAACTAATTTGAGCTTTTTTGTAAGTATTTTTCAGTGTTTGGAGTACAAAAGCTAGACATTTAGACTGTTAGAACATTACCTTATTGGTGGCACTTGGCAGCCCATGACCAAATATGCACACAGTAGAACAGCTGATCAAGTTTTTGGCTATGTGTCATACTAAGTTCTGGTATTTTACAAGACAAGTAGGACAAGGGATAAAATCTGTGGTCAATTAAATTCCATTCCTAACTTACTATTCAAGATTAAGAGGATGATGAGAAATAATCATCCCCAAACTTTAGTAAATTGTACTGTCATTCAAAATTTGCATGAGATTCACTACCTATCCCAAGCTTCTCTGAGTTCTTGTTTGTCATGACACCCTTTTGCAGAGTTTCTCCCTAGGTGCACTGTGGCAAATACAGAAACAGCTATCTGGAAGCAACTGCAGTTTTGCAAGTTGGAGTCAAACTCAAAGATTCCCATGAATCCTCTGCCAGCATCTCATGATCCATCTTTTCTGGCTTAAAGGCAACATTCTTATAGTATTAACAACCATTCCAGATTAAAAAATAAAATAAAATAAAGAGTTACATATCATGACACCCTTCCTCATACTCAACAGTTTTCGGAGATGTATTTGAACATCACCCTTCAGCTGCAAGACAAAAACTGCCCTGCAAAGCAGAACTGAAAGCAGCTGCAGCAGTGGCACTTGCCATCTAGCCTGCCTGCAGCTTTACCAATGAGAGAAAAAGAACTGTCATCACCTGAAGGAACTGTCGCTGAAACACAGCCATTTGCAGGTTTCCATTTGTGTTCAAGAAATAGCAGTGACAGACTGTTATGGCACAGTGTGACACGGTCACCATCCGCTACAGCACGTCACGATGACAAAGACTAGCCTCAGGAGATCTGTATGCAGGCACTCTCACAGCTGTAGTGGCAATTCAGCAGCAAGAAATTTTCCAGGGAAATATACGTAATTGTGAAAAGACTGTTCAGAACATCGGGGACTAACAGTGTTCTCTACATCTTAATTTGCTCATATCTTGCTCTATGTATTTTCACATGGTGCTTAAACAGAATATCTCGACTGCTGAAACGCTAACTTTTGTAATGGAAAAATTCCTTAAATATCCGTAGACTGCTGAAATGCTGTCTTGTATTTGAAAAAATGCCTAGAAAATAAGAGAATACAGTGTCATGATACAATCTGAAGTGTACCTCATAACATACTAGCAATATTATTTTGCGGGGGGGTGGTGGGTGTGTGCAAGGGCAGGGAGAAAACCTTGCTCAAAATACATACACACAGTAATCAATGCCACTATGATTTTACCCAGTCCTTGACAAATGCACAATTTACTATAGGGTGGTTCAGGCATGTTCAGGGTGGTGTGGTTCACAGGTGGTGTTCGTCTTTTGTCTGGGACACTATAAAGAAGAAAACCAGGAACTAATCTGAGAATGCAAGATATGGAAAGGTTTGTTTACTGCAATGGCAGGCTAGCATGGAAGCATCAGGAAAGGCAAAGGGGAAGATTTCTGAGTAGGCAGCTGAGGTAGGAAGAACTTAAGTGTCACCACATTGAGGATGCTTCAAATGCAGTCAACAGAAGGAGTATGTAGAAGAGGAAAGAAAGGAAATACAATAAAGTGAAGTAGGGTGGGCTGGTTTTTTTGCATTCTGTGCTTTTTTTCAATGCACTTAACAAGACTGTGATTTTTTAAAAAAGATCTCTGCTTGCATAATTTGCAATTGCAGGCAGTGAGTAAAAGTAAACACTGTATGTTATGCCCTCACTCCCTAGAAACTGGGCGGAGGTGATGATGCCAAGATATAGTCTAGCATATACTATCACTTGCTCTTTACAATAGGAATGAATCTACTGAGTCAAAAGAAAGTTGCCCTCTGGGGCAGGGTGTGTATGAGTGGCAGATGAGGTGCGTGCAGCAGAGTCTGTCCAGTCCCCTTACACATCTGAAGCAAAGAACACATCACGGGAAAGGAATAATGGTCTGCAGGCACCTCATCATCATAAGAGTCAATGCCTGTTTCAGCATACTCATGACAAACTCTCTCACAGCTTTTCTAGTAATGTCCAGTGTTACAGTCACTGTGGGAGGCCCAGATGTTTTCCCTTGCTTTTCTGTAAATGAGCTTCAGGTTCTAACAATTTAGATAAAACATTGCCATAACCCATCCCCTTTGCTCACCCTTCCAGCAACTGTCTTGTCAATATCCTTGTTGCAATGCCTGTTCTCAAAGGCTTGTCAAACTTTTGCTCTCTCTTCAATGATTAGAAAGACGTTGATCTTTACAGTGCCAGGACAGAGCACAAGACAGCACCATGCTACAGAGCAATAACGCTCACTTATTCAATAGCAATTTTGCTGTGTGTCAGATGTTACACACGAAGTTGTAACTGGGCAACACGGCACACAGCAGCAGAGGACACAGAGGAAAACAGATGAGTTCACCCTGGCAACGCGGGGAGCGACATCGATGGCAGCTGGGAGGCTGCCAAGAGAGTGAGCAAGCACAGATGTGCATTAATATTAATATTAATTAAATGATGTTCTGTGAACTTTCTACGGCTTCAATTACAGCTACAGAATGTGCATTACCTCACCAGCCAATATTTCTTATGAATTGCATCCTGTTAAGGATGAGGTCATTTCAAGGAGCAGAAACTGAATTTAATGAGGATCAAATCACCTTGCAGAGGCAATCCTTAAATGTAATCCAACATTCTTCAGAAATAATATCAGCCACCTCCATTCAATTCTGGTACACGACCAATGTCTTTAGTAGGGAGATTTTTTCATTTGTGATCATAAGAAAATGATGATACACTGTTAAAAAACCAAATACATTTGAGAGTTGGATTCACTTATGACCAGAAATTGTAACAGTAGGTCCAAACTTCCAACAAGTCATCATTTTCACTTTCAGTAAAACTTGGTTGCTGTTACTTACTAATTTTCCATTTCTGTAAGGTAACAGTACTAATTATTTCAAAAGCCATGACCAAAGGAAAGATGGACTTCACAGATTTGGAAGACAGAAAAGCAGTGTGAGATAAATGGGGCACAGATTTACCACAACATCTGCGCCCCTAGAAAGTCCTGCTCTTAAAGAATCATCAGTCCAGTGGAGAAGGAATAGTAAAATGGCGGGGTTTACTTCTCATGGCAGGTAATACACTTCAGATTCAAATAACTACTACAAAGAAACATCTTAAGATACAAAACAGAGGCTGACAAGACATCGCTTAACTGTAATTTGAAAATACTTTCATAAGTACTTGAAATTTCAGTTTGATTAAGGAGAAAATGAAAGGATGACACCAAATACAACACAGGAGTTCTTCACATCATTTTTCAGCAATGTGAAATAATGCCCTTGCCAGTGAGAGAGACTTCTATAATCTTACCCAGAAAAGGCAAAAAACACCACTTTCTGGTCAGCTGGGTCAGCTAATTATATTTCTGTTGACACAGAAGTATATGCAAAAAAATATTTTTCTTAATAGTTATTATTTGATTACTAAGTTCTCTTGCTAACTTCTTCAGTTCAAATCATACTTTTTGTATTTTTCTAGTACTTCTCAACTTGGTATTCTGAGCTAAATTTCTGTTAACTGTTCTACTCCAGTCAATTCTTCATGCAGCCAGTATTCTCTCTTTATTTTCTAAATGACTGCTTACTTACTCCAAACTTTTATCAACAAATTCACTTACAAACAATATGCTGTCTTAGTAACTAAATAAATTAAATACACACTACTCAAACATCTGTATTATTTCAACTTTATTCCAAAAGCCACTACCTATTTTAAACATAACTGCTAAGCTAATGCACACCTTTACTTACTGAGAAGATGACAGTTTTACTAATCTGATGTGGGTCGCGTCTTTGAACACCTGATCACATGGACTGGCATTTCTTGAGTTACCAGCTTTCAAAATTGTCTAGAAAGTTTCTAACATAAAAGTATACACACCATACATACTTTTGTTCTGAATTCGTATTACTCTTTAAAATATATTTTACTAATGACTTTCAATACCTCTTACTGATGAAAACCAAAGATATTCCATTCATATAAAACTTCTCAGGCGTGCTATAAGAAGTATTTGAAACAAGAAAAAGACTGGTAAGTTGACTTTTCAATATAGAAGCTTTACTGCAGATAAGTACATTATCTAAAATAGACAGCAATTAGGATTAAAACTCAATGTCAGAAAGCAGACTGAAATAATTCACAGTCAAACTGCTTAGATGTTAGAATATTAAATGTGCCATGATTGAATACTTTCAACTCAAGAGAGAGATCCATGTTTTCATTGTAAATTCCACCTTTCATTGCACATCTTTGGAACATCAAACTAATGGGATGCTATTATTAAAATGGATCTCTGAGACTTTCAAATGCAAGTAAGAAATAGTAAGAAATACTAATAAAAGTCACCAAAAATTCTATTTAATACATCCTTAAGTCTTACTTTCTTCAAACAATTAACAAATTAATTATTTTAATTAGGTCGTTAAAGGTTTCAAACAGGCATCATGTTCATCTTTTTCATTTCCAAAACACTGACATCGTGACGGGTGCATTCAAGACAGGGGAATGCTGAGCATTCAATGCAGAGGAACCAAACATCCCCCTTCCCACATGTCTATTTTTTTCAATTATTACTCTATACGTGGAGGGATAGTGACTCTAGATTTTCTTTAAGAAACAAATAAACAAACAAGAAATCCCATGCAGATCAGATATATGCAGAAATCTGAATAGTTTTTTACCTTACTAATAACTGTAATCTTCCCATTCGAGGAAAGGCTTACACAGAACTCATACTTTTAAAAATAACTGCATCCCCACACATAAGAACTGATTATTTAAACAACTTTGAAAGATGAGCTTAGTTGCATATTTCTGTACTACAAACTTAAAGATTTCTCCTGTCAACAAGACCACCTTAAAAACAAAGAACCAAACAGAAAACCTAAAAATTATGCCTGTTGAAGACCATGTCTCACCAGCCCTTAAGTGTTCGATTTGTTGCTCTCTTTCTACAATCTTACCTATTTGCCAAAGTTAGCTATAACTACTTTGGCAAAACTCTAGCTTTACCTGTTCAAGTATTATTTTAATACATATACTTACAGAACTGATTCAGAAAGCATACAGTCTACTCCATTCCTGTGTCTCTGATATTAAAAGTCAAAAGACAAGAAACAGTAGGGGTTAAAGTTCACAGCACTGGCTAACTCAGTTTTTACATAGCGCAACGTTGCATCCTTGTGACTAAAGGAACTGATCAGAATTTCTCACGAAGGTCTCAAGCTCAGAGTAAATATGTCAAAGCTCAAAGTCACAGTACAGGTAATAAAACTGTCTTTGTGTTTATGCAACCACTATTATTATTTGTATCAAAGACTCATATTGGGATTTTATTGTATTATACATTGTGGATTTATATTGAAAGGTCAATCTTTCCAAATCTACCAGAAACAGTCTACAGTTTAGATCTACAGTCAGAAACGTAAATATTACATAAACGTTAAGTGCAACAGAACCTTGCTGTACCTCTATTTTCATCAATAACCAATTATAATTGTAATTGGTATTGTTTAAAAGATCAGCAGGGATATTACTACAGCTATAAAATTTATGCATCCTACCCATGGCATACGGCTAATCAAAGAGCTACAGGGAGCATTTTCCTTAGCACAGGAAATCTAGTTCTCATTTTCTAATTTTGTAGACACTGAGTCCATGCCTATTTGTTTGCTTGTACTTCAGCTGTTGGGTTCATAGGGTCACATGAATAATTATAAGATTATTTTGGATAGTACTTAGGGGCTAGGAAATTCTCAGGGTTTTCATGACTGAATTGTTTAATAGACTTTTAGGTCAGGATACAGAATATGATTTCATGAAACGAAATAAACTTTGTTCTATAAAGAGGTATTTTCCATTTTAAGTTTTTTTTTTAATTATTTAGAAACAGAAAAGGCATCATTCCTTGCCCAAAGTAACAACAGAATATTGATACTCTGAACTTTATTTTTAAAGTACACATTTAACCTTAATTTACTGATAAAAAATGAGTCTTCATTCATCACTGCTCACAACCCTAAACAAAAAAAAAAACCAGAGGCTATCTCGTAAATTTTTAGAAGAAATTTTTTTTGGCTAAAACTAAGCAAACACAGTAATCCAGCATGGTACAATGAAGCAATTTTACTGATGTTGGTATCTTGAATCAGTAACGTAGTACCTTCAACACTATTCATCTTCCCTAGTCATTAGCTGCTAAGGAAGGTTGTGCTGTATCTATAGAAAGTACCTAAAGTTTAGGAAAGTTTAAGATAAGACGACAGTGTGAAGAGGTAATATACAATGCAGTGTCCTAAAGAAATGTCTCTTCGCGTTTCCAATTGGTGTGTTCAAATGATGCCTTAAACTAAATAACTGTCCTGCAGAACACAGTACATTCTATTTGCACATCATATTTTTATTTTATTACATAACTTTGATGATGGATACCCAATACACACTAGTAGCCATACTTATATTAAGACAATGTATACTAAAATAAAACCGTATTTATAAAACAATTGTTACTGGAAGAGTTTTTGAGTTTCATCCAAATCTGCTAAAAGATGAAATTATGGTAACACTACGATTACATTAAAATTGATGAGTTTATTTTGCTGTCTCCAAATGGAATTTTGGAAGCCAATTTCAAGATCTAAACACAGGACAATGATTTATTAATTGTATTTCCAGTTCAGTTGTTCTTGCCCGAAATGCACAAAATAGATAATCTAATGCTCTGCAATTTTCGGAAGTTTTAATTCCTTCATCACAGTTAAAACATGTTTTTTAAAGTAAATATGCTTGTTTTAAGAGAGAGAGAATAGGAGCGAGTAAGAAAAGGAGTGACTGAACAAAGGAGTGGGAATGAGAGAGCATTAGCTCAGTATTTAAATTACACTTTTTAATTGTTAATGAAGTAAATATAATTCTGCAGGACCAGAGTGTATGTTCTCCCTTCTTTTCCCACTGTAGTGGAATGTCACTTGAAGCTTGATTTTCAGAATTTAAGGCATCTGGCCTGAGACCAGAAGACCAAAAATACTTTAAATTAACTTTCCTTATTCTCCGGGGATTGTTGCAGACCCAGGGACTACAGTTTAGTCATCCATGAGATTTATTTTGCCTTAGTGTTAGCTTAAACTAAACTTTGTATATACAACAGCTTCCTTACCAAAATTCACAGCCACTCTGCTCAATGCAACCATTTTTATAAATTGCAATTATATTACACTGAATTACGTGTGACCTATGTATATGCTTAACCCTCTCAAAATGAAGGATAAAACTTAGATTCCTATTATAAGCTTCTCTTTCATATCATCACACCAGTTTTGAAAAAACTTTGATTCATGCATCTATAATTACACATGCTCAATTTAGGATTTTTTTTAACTTTTTCAAAAGCTTAATCTTAGCCCTTCAATAGCTTTGGGAAAGCTGAGTACAGATTTGTTTCGAATTATCTGCACCAAGTCTTCACATACACAATAAAGTATACATGTACTTGAGGGTGGATGCTTCAGTTAAATCCCAAGCAAAAAGTTGTTTGCTCTCTCTTTTTAAACAATTATCACAGAAGGACAGAAAAACCTTGAAAGCACTGAGTGTTTCCATGAAACTCTAGAAGTAGCATAACATTTTACCGAAGTGTCAAATACTCTAAACGTGACAAGTACACTGCTAAGATGCAGTGAGCATTTTTGTCACAGTAGCATAATTCTGAGAATAAGCAGGAAGCGTGGGGTTTTTTTTTCAAATAGTGCTGCGATAAGAACTTGAAGCAGTATCAGGGACAAAAAAAAAAAAAAAAAAAAAAAAATTTAAAAAAAGATT
>JAAGAY010008614.1:8068-19550 GCA_011801015.1 Ardeotis arabs
TTTTTTTTTTTTTTTTTTTGCCAAAAAGTGGCAATTCTCAGCATCCAGAGGGTTTGGGCATAGTGGCAACTTGGTTTGCTTTTTTTAAAAATTATTATTTTAACTTATACAGTTGTGGCTTCCTAACCCCTTGAGTACTACACAGCTCTCCTTCTTCCAAGGACTGCATGCACAATTTCTTCACAAACCAGTTCTGCATTAAAAAAAAAATAAAAGAAGCTCATTCATTAAAAAAAAATAAGTTCTGCTTCCGACACAGCTTTTATTTGAATGAAATGCCTTTAAGCCTTTTGTTTTGTTTTGTTTTTCCTTATTTACTTATTTAGTCACTGGGAAAGGCACAGAAATGCTATTACAGTTCTCAGAGGGTTAAAACTTGACACTACCAGGTTCTGTGACCTTTATTGTCATGGCAACTTTGTAATTTTAGGATGTCTCTTTATCATTGTTCTTTGTGTCTTTCTTTACGGCTAAATTAATGTCTCTCAATAGTGTCTCCCACTATATTCTACAAAAGATAGCTTAACATCAAGGACAGATGTTGAAAATAAAGGTCAGACTTTGACTCACAAAAAATAAAAACAGAAACAAAAAATAACCATGCACAGATCAGACAAAGAGCATATAAATATAACTACAAAATAAGTGTAAGAAAAACCAAGGTCCAGATAGGCAGTTCAGCAACAAAAGTAAGACTGATTTCAGAGGCTCAGGTCAGGCCTAGTGCAGTACTATGAAGAAGTTTAGTGCAAAGTTCCTGTGGTCACTTGCATACCTGGCTGCTTACCTGGACGCTATTGTTTTTCTAACTCAGTTACATAGATCAGATGGTCCTCTGGGGACTTGCCATGTGTTTTACTAAGGTGCAGTTTGACTGCATGCTTGCTTGCAAAAGTTCGGTTACAGAGCTTACACTGGAATGTGGAGCCTAAGTCCTCCTCGGCAATTCCAAGTGTGCCCAAAGTCTTGTTTGCGAGGACTTTTGAAACATTCTGCTGTTCTTGAATCTGATTAAGTGGCAACTTTGACAGATCCTTCAAACTAAACCCTAAGTGTGTCTCTAAGTGACTTATGTATGTAGAAGCAGTCCTGAACTGAGAGGCACAATCATTGCAAAAGAAAACAGGATGTCCTGTGTCCAAGTTCTTTAAAAATTTAGTTCCACCTGTCCTCCTTAACTGATACTTCACATTGGCCAGCCAGTGGCTAATTGTGGTCATAGAAAGACCAGTAAACTTAGAGATGTGTACCCGCTCTTGTGGACCTAGGTCCGACATAATGTATTTGCCTTCTGGGGTCTCCCTCAAGCTGGAAGCAAACTGGGCTTGAAGGATCAGAAGATGCTGAGGGTTCCAGTTGGACTGTCTGCCCTTCCTCTTGTGTACCGGCGACAGTTCATCAAGAGCTTCCTCAAAGCTACTCCCGTCAGCATCAGACTTCTCTGACACGGTAGAAGGAGTTGAAGACTTGGGTGTCAAACGCCCTGTGAGGTTCTTCACCATATCGGAAATATCCAGCAGGGCACTCTCCCTTAGCGGGGACGAGGCAGAGTCAGCCACACTGGAAACCAGAGGTTTGTTTTTGGACTTGGTTAAATCAATAGGTTGATCACTGTTCTCATAATAATATCGGTCAATAGCATCAGTCTGCTTGACCGGAGTGGTTGGGTAAATGGGTTTGTCCAACATGCTGTTGCTAATTTTGTACAACATGGCCAAAGGGTCCAGAGAGGGGCTTACGGGCTTAGAAATTTTGCCTAAGTGGGTATTCATAATGGACTGTAAAGCACTCAATGGATTAATGAAGGATGGCTCAGGTGAATGATCTGTGATGATTCCTAAATTGTTACAGCCATTAGCAACCTTTGTTTTAAGTGGCTCTGTACCATTTGGCGTATGTGCTTCTGCTGGACTGTCCTTTTTGACCTTCTGAACTTCTGTCTCGGAGCTCTTCTTCTGCTGTTGTTTGTTATTTATTTCTTCTGCTTTTGGGAAGTCCTTGTTTTCTTTAGCAGCAGGTGACATGGGTTTGACTGGAGAACTCTTCTCTTTCTCTAAAGGCTTTTCTTCCTTCTTCACGCTGATTTTACCTGTAACTTTCTCCACCAGTTCTTCCATAGCTGATACATTGCTCTTGTGAGGTGGGGGTGTGAGATTGCCTGGGGAATGGATGAGCGCATTGTGTTCTGATGACAGTGATTTGACACTGCTGGCATAAGACGGCTGCATTTGAACACTCTGCACCGCGGGCTGAAGGGGTTTGACTGTTCCCGGGAGCTGGTAAGCTGCATGAATACTGGGATAACCTCCCCAGGAAGGTGCTCCATTCTGAGCTTTGCTGATAGCTGTTGTCACTGTGTTCTCCAGGGATTTCAAGATGTCTATTCCACCTTTAGGACTATCATCTAGATCCTCCTCTCTGAGGTACTGATACAAAGTTGTTGGCTCAAATTTTTCTGTAGAGTCCTCATTCTCTTCTTTAATCTTTTTCTCTGTTTCACTGACCACCACCTTCTCCTTCTCCGGGTCTTTCTTCTCCTCTGAGTTTGTGGAGCCCGCTGGGGAATCGGGCTGCTTTTTAATGTTGGAGGCTGGTAGCCTTGTATGGGTAGTAGGTGGAAGAGGTATAGATTGTATCTTCTCCTCCACCACAGGGTCCAATACTAGCTGTTTGCCTTTTTTGGAAGCAGAATTGGTCACCTTCAAGAAATGACCAGTTACCATCATGTGAGCAGTGAGCTGCTGCAAAGTGTCATGAGAACTGCCACATTCCATGCATTTCAGTATTTGGGCTTTGCGTGCCTCAAACTGCCAAGTGTAGCTAGCACCATTTTGATAGCCATAGCGATTGTTTGGAGTCACATAGGGGTTGGCAGTTTTCTGATCCTTTGCAGATTCACCCAGTGAAGCTTCTGCAGTGATCCCTGTAGGCTCAGGTGAACAAGGTGAAGCTAAGTCCTGAAGTGCTCGCTTTTTGGTAGAAGGGACCAATTTAGTGATGGCTGGTACTGGCTCCTTCAGAGGCACTTTCTGGTAATGCTTTGTTTTTATCATATGGACACTGAGGTCTTGCAAAGACTCAAATGAATGCCCACAGTACATGCACTTCAGCACTTTTTGGGCATCCTCTTTGCCTTCCATTTCCATAAGTGATCGTTTTCTAGGCTTTGACCACCGTTTGGTCTTATCAGCTTCTTTATCTCTGTTGTCATCACGGTAATGTCCAGTTTCGTTCATGTGCACTGTTAGCTCCACCAGTGTGTCATAGGCTGCACTGCAGTCTTTGCATCGGAACTTGCTAGCACCGGTGAACACAGACCCATAAAGTTTATTGTTTTGCCGGTAAAGCTGTACTGTGCTGAAAAGACTAGGCTCTGGGAGAAGTCCGTACGATGAGGTCTGCTGCAAAGTTTTAGCTAATGCAGCTTGGTGCCAGTCATAACCTGAGCCACCACTGTTACTATTACTGTTACTAGTATTACTGGTAGTTGTACTGGTACTAGTGTTGGTACTGGTGGTACTAGTACTCTGGGAATTGGCATTGGTGTCAGTACTGGTGGTGTTTTCATTCTGGCCGATTCCGTTGTTGCTGGTGGTTGGATTGGATTTCTTTAAGTCCAAAGCTAAATTGGACCAGCAAGTCTCTGAAAGCAAATTTGCATACACAGCTTTTATTTGTGCCAAGCTGTCCTGTGGATAGGAAACATTGTCTGTGCACTGAGGATCCTCTTTCTCTTCTTTAGAGGAAGTGCTTTTGAAATGGGCCAGCTGATCGCTGTTTTCACTAAACGGCGAACCATAGCCTGCATCCTGATTAGTTGCAGTGCTGACTGGGGAGTTCTGGTAGCTTTGAGCCTCTTTGATCTCCGCTTCTTCATTGCACAAATACTCATTCTCCTGGATGTCCAGAGACAGCCCATCATCTTCCACGCTGTCTTCATCTATTTCTGCTGCTTTCAATTCCTCCTCAGGAACATATGCTAAAATACAGGAGGGGAGGGCAGGAGGAAAAACAAGACAAAGTTATCAAACACGCACATTTTACATCATTGCTGTCTTCTGTACTAAAAGCAGTAACCATAAAGACAAATTTTGAAGATACATCCAGAAACCAAATTCACCGTCACTCACACACTCCTCCTATAAATCCACATACTCTGTCCCGGTTACAGTTTGATATCAGTGCTATCTAAGAATAAACTTTGACTTCTGCAGTAAAATATGTGCCAAGACCACAGTAGATACCATAATATCAAAACCAAAATCAAATAAAGAGCCTCCTAAACCAGTTTTTATCAACTTAAAAGATGGCCTAGCACCAAGCTATATTTACTGCACTACATATTGCCTGGAGAAGAGGAGGCTCCAGGGAGACCTTATAGCAGTCTTCCAGTACCTCAAGGGGGCCTACAAGAAAGATGGGGAGAGACTGTTCAGTAGGGCCTGTTGTGACAGGACTAGGGGTAACAGTTTTAAAATAGAGGGAGGTAGATTTAGATTAGATATTAGGAAAAAAATTTTTACGCTGAGGGTTGTAGAACACTGGAACAGGTTGCCCAGAGAGGTGGTGGATGCCCCATCCCTGGAAACGTTCAAGGCCAGGTTGGATGAGGCTCTGAGCAACCTGATCTAGTTGGGGATGTCCCTGCTCCTTGCAAGGGGTTTGGACTAGATGACCTTTGAAGGTCCCTTCCAACCCTAACTATTCTATGATTCTGTATGCGCAACGCGTTGCAGCTGACCTGCACCCCTCAGACCTAGGCACTTGGAACTGGTCAGACTGACCAACTCCATCTCATCAGGGCTGTCTTTTCTGGCAAACTGGCTTCAAGGGCCATTTCTGTGTCACTGACACCTGACTCTAATGGAGCTGTATGGGGCAAGCATGTCAGATCTGCTGTTCCAAGGTCTCCTGGAGGCTGGTTGTACTGGGTCCACCTGAGAGCAGAACAACTTTCACCATTGTTACAAGGTGAAAAGAAAAGCAAGACTATGATTGTTTTCTGAAACGGCTAGGCTATACTTTCCCTCCTGTTATGATCTGATGTGGGTCCTGCGTTTACTATTTTGAAAACAGCAGTGAGCAACTAAAAGTAAATGCTAGAGATCAACTTTTCAAAGCAACAAAGAAAAATCTTGAGGCCTCCATCCTATCTTGATTATTTGTTTATGGTAAATATAAAACTTTGCTATTGTATTGCAAACTGGTGAAACTATATAATCTTACCAAACTATGTATTTATCTATATCAAACTATTTTTTTAACTAGCAAATGTGATATTCATGAGCAGATGGCCATTACATCAAAACACATTTACTCCAAGGGCCCAATTCACAGAAGTGGCTTGCATGTACCTAAGTGATAAATATACACTTTCATTGCAAAGCAGAAAACATACTTGCACACATTTCCCTCCAGTTTTGTAAAAGAAGCTTAAAAATATCACAATGATAATGGAATACAGATCATTTATAAGCACGTCAAGGTAGAAAACATGGATTGTGAACAATTTTCAGTAACTGAATTTAAAAATGCCTCATTGTCAGGTGAACTGTGCAGCAAGTGATGCTGAAATGTGGCCTATATCCTTCCACAGTACAATACTGAAAGAAAGCAAAAAAAAGAGGCACTTCTGCTCCTATGTGATATCAAGAAAATACATATTAACATGTTAACAAAGCTGAGGTCTTCTTCAGTTGGGGGGAGCGTAAGTACAAGTTGAGTTTCTTTTTGTACACAGCTGCTAATATATTCTGAAATTTCTTTTCTGAAAAATGAAAATAATCTTCTCTCATTTTAATATGAACATTCTTTGAAACTTTATTTTTTTTAAGAAAAGTAACAGTATTATGGCCAGCAGTGCATTCTGTATTCACCTTTGCAATTCAGTCTGAATGCAGCCCCTAACTACTTCAGTCTGATCTTCTAAGACAAAGTAGAAATGTAGCCCATCTAGTACTGGGGTAGTGCTGAACCTTAAGATGCCCACTGAATCTTTCATCTGTCCTCTAAATGACAATTTTGTCAGAAGAGATTTTGATTTTTTAGTTTTTAAAAAAGTGTTAAGCAGGAACCAATTCCTTACAGAGCGCCTCAACCTCAGGTGTTTCCTAATATATTTTAAAGGACTAGTGAGTACCAAGCACAACTGAAGTCAGTACAAAAATCATCCTGGAGCCAAAGACAGGAAGATGCTATAAAAGCGTTATAAAACCAGAAAAAAAAACATTCCTAAAAAATGCATTTGGTCCATAAAATGAAGAATAAAATACAGAAATAGTAAAAGAACTAAGAAGTCAGTCAGTTTCCCAGTGCTGCAGTAATGCTGCTGTTGAACCGCTCTGCAGGTATTTGAGCATGTAGTACCACCGCAGCTGTGAATCCTAGGTATGCAAGCACAATTCACTCCTACAACTACAGTCTAAGATCTCTTAGCTCTCTCATTAAACACATCTGTTTTCTGTCATTTCGAACAGCAAAAGACACTTTAAAGTTTCAGAAAAGTAAAGAACAGTTATAGAATAATATGGTTTCTGATTCTGAAATTGCTTTTAAATAAAAAAATAAAAAAACTCTGAGGCCTAAAATGCATAAAAATGGACAGTTACCATCTGGCATTCTTATTTAAAAAAAAAAAAACTCAAACTTAGTAATGATCAATGACAGTCACCAAGCAGAAGCTGAAAACCGAGGGGGCCTGCATCCTGAGCTTTTATGAACACCTATCTTCTTACTAATCTCAGTGGAACTATGCCAATTTTCTCTAATTTTTACGTCCCAGTATTTTAAATAAATACATGTAAGAAACTGTTGTACGATGCTGAATGTTGCTGTAGTTGATACAGCATTTTGTAAAAATCCCTGTGAATTATCTGCTTACATCTCTTTATTTAATTCTTAATTGCATATTTTTATAATTGCTCTATATAACCATCTAAATACGTGCTTAAGTAGAAACTCTAGTTGAGCCACTGCCCTATCTGTTATTTATTTATGACAGTATGTTTTCTCTATTCTCGTACTTTTACACTTTATCATAAAAATAAAAGGAGCTAAACCACACAAGAAACGTTAAAACTACATGAAAGGTCAGTGTTAAACCGTCAAAGCAAAGAAACTGAGTGTTAGAGTGAAATATCCATCTTTCACTTACTTTTAGGAAAGACTTAGGTTCTGCTGAGATTACTACACAATTGAGTTCGCTCCCTTACCAACATATACTGCAATATAAGAGTTAAGAATGGACGACTGGCCAAGACACTGATTTTCTATGATTTCAGAATTTAAGCCAGATTCTGAAAAAAAACTGAATTTATATAATGTGCAAACCCACATTTCTGTACAGTTGTCATCTGAAATAACACAAAGAAATGACGCTTCTTAACCAAAACCAGAGTAATTTATCCAAAATGTTTAATTTCTATCACTGCAATCAAAAATATTTTTATTTAACTCCTTTAGTTACCATAGGATACACACAATACCTTTTCATTCAAGACTACTAATGTTTATGAGATGAATAGCAGCTCACTTAAACATATGGTATTTTGCAAGGTCAGTGCAATTCTCTAACTGAAAAGATTTTTGTTAGAGCTAATTCAGAAGAATGTTAATTTCTAAAAACACGTATGTTTTACTAAAATTCTCATAGAAATTTGACAAATAAGTAAGCTTCAGAATTTTAAACACAGCAAAAATATTCCTATTATCATTACTTGAAGAGACAAATAATATTATTCTACATCTAATAAAAGCATGAGATGTTCATATTCTTCCCCTAAATTATAACACGTAGATCAACAGACAGATTTCAGACAGCATCTCCTTCTGTGACCGAGAAACTCTCAGCAGTCTTCTCCACGTATTCCTGCAACTGCAAAGACCCTGCTAGTTTACACATGTCCTGAAACCACACAAAAATACCAAAAGCAGATATAAGCAGTGGTCCTCCTCAACAAAAAATACATCCGAAGCAGAAGAAATTACAGAACATAACGTCAGCTTTTCTTTTACTTCTCATTTGTGCATGCACAGACTCAGGTGTTTCCTAATATATTTTAAAGGACTAGTGAGTACCAACGCACGGTGGAAAAAGCTTCAAATTCCAGGCAACTAAAAACTAGGAGGAGTAGTTTGCATTTCTTTTCTTCTGATTAAGTCCTGCTAATATTTTTTTTGCCTATAAAATGTGCCTTCTGGATGCCAATGCTTCCCCATAGATATACTGTCATCTCTGAGCAGTGTTAAAAGCTGTGCATTCTAATCTAAGTGGACATGAGATGCTATATATTGTACATGTGAGTAGCTCAGCACATTGTGTTTGCTTCAGTGAGAATATTTACACTATAAATGCACATCTATTGTTTGAAAAAGCAGAGATCCAAAATGCAAGGATGTGGTTAAAAATATAACTATTCTCACATAAAACCTTTCTGTAACCTCGGAGTGGTGCTTTTGAAGGAATCTGTCTCTATACGGAGATATTTTTTTCCATTCAAAAAGGGATTCAGCACTGAATACATTATTTTGAAAAGGACAAAAAGTAACAATTTTATTTGTTTTTAACAGTCTACAAAATTAAATGTAGTAAACTCTTCCAGACCCGATTTTAAATCCTCCAAATAAATACATTTATTCAGAAGAAACACCTAAGTATTAAAGGACACAATTCAGTAAAGCAACTGAATACTGAAATAATTTTTACTTACATGCATATTTCACAATCCCAACAAACAGGGATGGGTTTAAGTCTAAAATTCTTCACTAATCAGGGCCTACAATGGGACTAAACAACAGTGGCATGAGGTGAATGTTCACCGTTCTTCAACAGATGTATTTCCACAGCTTCTAATATTTACCCAGCCAACAGGAGACAGCAGCTGCAGAAGTTTTCACAGCTCACGCTGTCACCTTGCACAAACTGCACTCTAGGCTGGGGGTGACTTCCACTGCATACAAGAACACGTTTCACATCTTGGGAAAAAAAGTACAGATAGAAAAGATAACCTATAGCCACACGTCTCCCTCATTACAGAAAAACAAGAGGGAAAGAATAAAAAACATTTACACATACGTTTCCAGAATACAGAGAGTCATGAGAGTTTTACAAAAGAATCCAAAATCTCACATTCTGAGAGGTTAACATGCCTGCTGGAAGATTTGAAAATTTTCTGTATTAGTATATACAAATGTTCATACAAAATTCTGGCACAGATGCTACAAATCTGTGTGTGTCTGTATTACAGTGTCACTACAGTGGAAAAATATGGCTTAGTTATGACAACGGCTGAGGAGCAGCACAGACTATCAGGCAACCAAATAACCTTACTATGGAGGTTTGCGTCTTTCATTTCTAATTGCAGCAAAATGGGGGGCAAAATACCGGAACTGCCTACCCTCTAATTCTAATGCAATGGGTCTGAAAAGTAGATAAGGTACTGTAACAAGAACAACCTCTGTGCTTCTAGCAGGTTGAATGATAACCCTTAAAGGCATCCCATTAACCAACAAAAAGATTCTTCACCTCCTTCCCTTCTCTCCCCTATCTCCCTAAAATGAACGTTGCAAATTATTAGCCAACGCTGGCAATTGGAGGACGAAGCAGCTTGCATGCGGGTATATTTTCACAGTGATTCTAATCTGAGAAATTTACTTGCTTTTCTCCTTCTATCTGATAAACTATACATTCAAGCATTCTCATTAGTGTTCGGATCACCAAAGAGAGCTGGAGATGAATCAGTCCATCCACCCCTCCTCTCCCTGCTCTGTCGAGATTATTTCATTGAAATGTTCATTTTCATCCCTGCTGGCAACATTAGAATGGAAGTATTTAACCTGTTTCCATTACTTATACAAATTACCATTATGGGGTAGGACAGATGTTAGAATCATGCCACATAACTGACTTCCATACATTCTTTACGGGGAGGATAAGAAGAGGGAAAGCTGTTAGATCATATTATCCAGTCTCAATAATGTTCTCTCTGCTACCAGATTCATTAACTTCCAACATCAACGTTTCACTTTCTTTCTGCGTGAAAATGCTCCGTCTCCTTGAGCTCATTTAATTTGGAGCAGAAAATCTTTGTCAGAAATAATTTTTTGATCAGGTGCTCTAACTAAGGGGTGAAGGGGGGCTGGGGAAAGAATAAAGAAAAGGGGGGGAAAAACCCAACACCTTGTCGAAAATGTTATTTCTCTAACATAGATGATGAAAGAGAAGTCAGTTAAGATGCTGGTACTCAAAGATGGCTGTCACTTCAGATAGGGGATGGCACGACTCACCTAGACAGGTGACGCTTTGGTGGAGCAAAGGCTTGCTGCATTATTGAGAGCACCAGAGATCAGGATGACAAAGACTGTAGGCCCAGGGTGCCTAGGGCTCCTAGAGAAGTGACTTCAGCAGGCACATGGATTTCAGCCTCCATTTGCATCACTAACTAATAGTGAAGTACAAAACAAAAGTTCGGTGATTAAAAGGCAAGCACACGGGTACAGAAGGCAAATACCCCAGTCACTGTCAGTAGCAACTTTCTATTCACTTTGAAAGAACAAGGAAAAAGCTCATAGTATTTAACTAAAAAAAAAAAAAAAAAAAGTTTTACTGCAAATTACTTATTCAAAATGCTTTCCTATCCAACTCCCTATTTTCCTGCTGAATTATCTTCCTGCCCGCCCCTTTAATGCTTGCTTAAGGCTTTGTGACTTTGCCATCCCAGAACACATCCTTACGTTCTGACTGTAGCTGGGAATCGCTGCAAAACGCATCGAATTTGCCAGCCCTTCTCACACGAACAGGTTCGCAAGAGAAAGTTTCAGCTCGAAGTGCAAACAGCAAACACGATTTTTACAGCATTCAAGGCAAAACGCTGCAGGAGAAGATTGGCATGAAAACCTCAATAGTCTGATTTCCCTGATGGTGGTGGCCAGGTCACTGGCAGGGATTCTGGGGCTTTGTTTCATCGCAGCTTTTCCATCATTCAGCACTGTTTCATGTACACAACAGCAGGGATGAAGGAGTAAGGAAACCCCCAAGTAAACAAATAAGCAAGCAACCACTTGGTAGAGACAGCAGACAGAGACATCACCAGGCCAGAAATATACTGGACCTCGGGAAGAAAAGAGAAGCACTGCGATAATGCATGAAAATAAAGATTTCCCATGCAGGTTATAACAGAGCAGCAGCCTGTAGTTCAAAGATGAGGAAAACTAGAGCAGTCACTACAGAAACCATTCTACTACGTATTTAAGTATTTACTAAAAGGGAAAAAAATAAACCCACAAAAATGATCACTCAATACGTTCTTCCTTTACAAATATTATCCAAGTACTTGTATTAAAAATGACAGGAATTAAGAGAATCAGTTCAGCAAAGAAAAAGAGGGATAATATCAAGCTATTGTGGAGAAACTTTTTTTTTTTTAAATCGAGAGCAGATAAGTGGCTAATGAAGGCCAACTACTACAATATTAAAAAAAAAAAA
>JAAGAY010008615.1:9826-46665 GCA_011801015.1 Ardeotis arabs
GGGAGCGCGCGCCTCGCCGGAGTTGTTGGCGGGCGGCGGGGGAGGCTGCGGGGAGGCGCGGGGAGCGGGCGGGAGCGGCGCGGAGGGGAGAGCGGGGGGCGGAGGAGTTTCCCGGGGCTTGTTTACGCATTGCCGCCCCGCTCGGTGCACGCACTTCACTCTCTGATTGGACACAAACTGGGGCACAGCCTGGCTCGGGCGCTGCCGGCCCGGCAGCGCGGCGGCCCCCGGCGCCGTTCGGGCGCCGCTGGAGCCCTCGCTGGGCTGCGCCGTGGCGGGGCACCGGACGCGCCGCCGCCGCCCCACGGGCTCCGCAAGCGCCCGCCGCCGCCAACCGCCCTCTCTCAGACGCTGCGCGGCCGCCGCCTCTGCGCATGCTCGGCGGTCTGGCGGGGATGCGGGAGGCGCATGCGCCCCTGCAGTTGCGCATGCCCATTGAGACAGGGAGGCTAGCGCCGAGCCGCTGCGCGCTCCTTGCCATCACCGCCCGCCGGAGGCCGGTGGCGGAGCCGCTGTGGGAGCGAGGGGCGGCGGGCTGGGTTCGGGCAGCTCGGCTCAGCTGGCGGAGGGGCCGCAAGACCGTCGTCCGCCCCGCTCTGACGTGGGGGACGACGTGACCGAGTGGGGACCGGCGGAGTTGTCCGCTGTGGCGGCCGCGGCTCCGCTCCCCTGCCTTCCCCTGGACGCCTTATGTAACCGGTGGTTTCTGCCGCCGCTCCGCGCCGAGAGCCCGGGGGCGGCGGGACGCTTCGTCTGTGCGGGGAGAAGGCGTTAGTGCCACCGCTTCTGTCGGCGGCCGCGTCTGGGAAGGGCGGGCCTCGCCTCGGGCTGCGGTTCTCTACCGGGGGGACTTGCCCTCTCCGGCTCCTGCCCGAGGACCGGCCCCCGCCATGTAACGGGGGCGGCCGGGGAGCGCCGCTGCCCCTTTCCCGCCTCTCCCCGGGCAGCTGCGGCTCTGAGGGGCCCCCGCTGGTGCCGTCCTGGGGCTTCAGTTGGTGACAAGAGCACGGCGTTACCCCGCGATGGGGACAGCGACCCTCGTGCTCCTGGCGCACCGGGTCAGGAGAACTTCAGAGTTTGGGTGGTACGCAGGCAGCGTGCTTCAAGCGTGCATCGTCAAGCGGCAAGGTGTGCTGTTCAGTGAACAGCTGCTGCACAGAAATAACGGTATTAATCCTGTGCGTGTAGGTAAAAGGCCATTGCCGCAACGGGTGTTTTCTCCTTAGTTTATTTCTGCTGTGCTGATTGTGACTCATATCCTTGGTAATTTCCAGTGGAAGAAGTAATCTTAACCAAGGAATTAATGAGAACATAACACGATTGGATGTCATTACTCATGTATTCATTACTTCTAATTAAGCAACTCCTTTTACTCCCATCCCACAGTCAACAATGGCAATAAATGTAATATCAAAATATACACCATGAGAGCTCTTTGCAATAGGAATCCCCAGTTTGCACTCAGTATGCACCAGAGGAATTTCCCTGACTAATTTTTAGATGAGTAAGCTTCTCAGTCAAGTTTTCCTGAGATTTAATAATAAAGCACTCAACTTCCCCATGTGGGTAACAGAATCAATATTCCTGGTAACCTGCTTCATGTTGCCTCTTGCATGATGTTTGGGATAAGGTCCCTTGCTAGAACCGTTTCCATGCCAGCCAGTAGAGCAGCTGGCCAGCAGTCAGGGCTGCTGATGCTACCTTACAGCTGAGCATCCCCCTGCAAGTTAGCACCTTTCACAGTTTCAACTTTCATTCTTAGATGGAAAGGAGGAGAGTGGTGTTGAAAGACTCACTTTAATCTCTCCGTGATGCTTTCCAAGTAGCACTGCATTAAGAAGACCTATTATCTAGGGAAGAGTTCTTTTGTGCCTACTTACTTACATCTCTTTTCCTTTTTAGCCACGTCAGGTCTTCCTGGGAGCACTTACCAGGACATCTGAGTTTAAGATGCTATAGCATCATCTGACCAGGTCGCGGCATAGCGTTTATTTACATATCAATGTGCACTGTCAGTAAGTGGATATTCTGAGGCTTTGCTGGTCAGACTAGTGTTCATCTTTACCGTCAGGTCAGCTCTTGGTTATTACTGGGTTTGTGATAATCAGCCAGATTCGTGATATCAGAGCAGTGCGTCCAACTCCTTTGAGTTTATACTCAACGGGGGTCACACAATGCACAGAATATTTTTAGAGATTAAAAGAAACTTCACTGAAAATAAACTGGGCTGTCTAAGCTATTGCATCAGGCTCAAGACATCTCTGAATTGTTTTACGTGGGTCATATCCTTAAAGGTTTTGGGGGGTTTTGTTTTGGGGAGAGGTTGGTAAGTAAAACTTCTGACTATAAGCTATCATTTGCAGAAAATAGAGAATCATGAAAGAACAGTTCCAAAAAGAGACAATGGTTCTTTGTTTATCTGAAAAAAAGGGCAGAAAAAGAACAAATTCCTTCCTAGTCCTTCCTGTATGTGAAGGTACCTGAGCACTCAGTGATTTTACTGGAAAACAAATCCTTCATTAAAACTTCTGAGAGCTCCCCTGTTTCTGGGAGGTATGATAGCACTAAATTATAACACCTAGACAGAGGGCTGGCAGTGAGGAACAACTGATGCCTACACCAGAGTCAGTAAGAAACCGTACCAGAAGATAACAATACTCAAGGTATTGTTACAAGTAAAAAATGTAGCTACCAGTGATGGTCTAGATGTGGCAGGACAGAGCTCAGAGCAGATTAGCTTTTTTTACTAAGACAGCAAGGAAAGCATACAATAAAACCAATGCAAAACACAATTCAGTATTAAGATGGTTCTCTCGCCAAACGTTCTCTGTCTACCTAAATGATGGACGTGGGTTTCCCCTTTCAAAGTTTTCTTCACAGTCAAGAGGGCCACAGATTTAAATGTAAGTACATACATATAATATATAATTGTAAATTTAGATGAAAGTTTATCTTCTTACATGTTTGCTTAGCTCCTAGGAGACACCAAATAGCGAGAGACTAATAAAGCACAAGAGTTGGTACCACTCACTCTATTTGTTGCAATGTAAGACATAAAGGTCTAAATCTATTAAGTCGCTGTGAAAACCTCAAATACAGGTTCCAGTTTTATTTTGTGTCTTAGATGATACTGAATTTTTAGTATAAATAGCTTTTACAGCTTCACAGTAGACTTCACATACAGCAGAAAAGGGTTTGTCTGGTTCAAGACTCAGTTTTCTAATTATATTTCTTTCACTTCCTCTGCTGATTTTATTTCTAGTAGAGTGAGGAGCCTTAAACTACTTCCCTGGGTCTCTCTTTTTGATCCCAAGCTTTTTAACATGTAGGTGTTTCCTCAAGATGGTGGTTTTTACAAGCTGTCAGCTAATTGTGATTAGAGCAACAGTCACATCTGGATCTCCTCTTCTGATGATGCATCTTTGGAGAACGGGCATGAATGTAGTTCTCAACTGTGAAATATGTGGTTGGAAAATATTTTTTTAAAACTAAAATAAGCAAAATCAAAGTATTTAACTTGTTTCTCAGCAGTTGCTACATTTAGGGCTGTAAGTTAACTTACAAGTCTTTAGCAGATCCTGTCTGTCAAATAAGCCTACATAATTTCTACTGAAGGACAAGAGGAAGCCATAACCTTTTGGTATACATTTATCTTTCAGATCCCTGGCTCTCCATTTCTGACTTAATATACATAAGTCTCAGTGGGTGCCCTCCCTACCTCCCTGGGAATATTGCCAGGGTACATTTTTCCATTTCCAAAACTTACACAGGAATTGGAATTCATGGCTTTAAAACATCTAGCATTAATTATGCAGCTTTCGTAGGAGCTCCCACTTGCTAGAGTGAGTGATGAGTCCCTCTCCTCCTTTCATCCAGAATTTGACTACTAAGCTATCTTATTTGCTAGCAGAGTACTAGGGCACTCCATGACTACTTCCCTTCGAAGAGAGAGCATCATCACTCTTGACTCCCTATTTAGAACCATTATGCTATTTTAAATACTATTTTACGCTATGATTTTGCCTTTCAGGCATTTCAGTTTCATTCATTGTGTACGTTACCTTGTCATATGCAATAGACTCTCCAAGCAAGGTTATCAGTTGTTTACCAGTCAGCTAAGGGCACCCTTAGATTTTAGTTTTACTGAGCACAGCTTAGTGGTACTCTGATTCCAGAGGATCAGCGAGACTAAATTGTGAATTCTGCTTTTTGGTGGATATTTTCAACTTGACCATTGTTTTATTTCTATGGTATAAATGCTGAAACACACTTACATATGAATTACATGGCAAAAAAAGTAGTGTTGTCTTGCCTTTGGACTAGACTGAGAGAGTTTTCACTCAGTTGCAGAGGGGAAGGAAGAGGTGTAAAACACCTGCTCAGCCTGCCTTCAGCTCCAGCAGAGAAGTTGCCAGATCTCTCTGTCTTCTGTCAGCTGGAATAGCTGCCTGATTCCAAAGCTGCTACAGAGCCTACCACAAGAAAATGTAAGAGTTTACTTTCTCCTCAGGACAACGCTGTTGAGATCAGTGGGCATGTTTAATATAATTGATTGGTGCATTGTAAATAAGTGACAAACATAATCTAGCCAATGTCTGGTACTAAAGACAAATGGCTCTAGTGTTGGAGCAGATCATAAGCATAGCTACAGAAACATTGGGGCTGGACCCTCAACTGGATCTTCAGCACTCCTGCAAAGGCAGCAGAGCCTCCGCAGACCTGGTCTAGTGCTTTGAGGCAACTCCTATCTCATCTCCAGTCGCACCATTCCAGAAACTTCCTCTATTTCCTTCCATTTCCCTACTTTTTTTAACTAAACCATGCTCTATAGCTTAGTATTATTGTGAATTATTTTAGTTTTAATGTCAGGAAAAGTTGTTCCCCAGCAGTAGTTTAAATTCTGTCATTTTATGCAATATGAACTAAGGTATTATTACATTATAAGAGACTATTAGAACATGTCATTTTGTAGGCAGGATAAAATACCTGTGAGTGACTATGGGCAATTTCCCTCCAAAACAGAGAAGGGGAGACAACCTGCCTATACTAGTAATGACCTGTATTGTTTCACACTGGGGAGTTCTGCTCGTAGAGAACTGCAAGAGTAGATTTTAATAGACTAAACTATTAACGTTCTGTTTGAGCGGGTTTGCAGGGCAAGAGTGATACCTGTACTCAGTAATCACAGCAGCTGTTTCTGAGAAAGTCTCCTTCCTGTCAGTGAAGAGACAATCCCTTATCAAGAGATTCAGAGCATAATTACTGAATGGAGTCAATCTTTTAGCAGCCCAGAGACCACACTAGACAGTCACTTTTACGCTGCTGAATACAATGAATGAAGGAAAGGAGGACAGCAGAGCAGAGTCTCCAGGAACACTTTTCTTCTTCATTTACAGATGGGAACATAACTGATCTCTTGCACTTCCCTTCTGTAGCCTGTGGTGTGCAAAACAGCTCACAAGTCAATTGAGAGAAATAGCTGCTGAGGAGGATACCTAAATTTGGATCATGTGCATACCACCCCATGTAAACATTTTTGTTTACAAGCCCCATGTAAACATTTTTGGATTATCCTAAAGAAAAATATTTCCTGCATTGAGTCTTTATTTTATACTGAGTCATATTTTATAAGATGTTGATTTGAGCCAATGTTGAAGTGAAAAAAAAGTAGGACTAGTTCTTTTTTTAATTTTTTTTAAGATACCTAGAAATCAGTTTTTAAAATTTCTAGAGTTTCTACTATAACACCTACAGTGGGTCTTGCTGGCAACATGAACAGTAAGATAAATTACAACCAGTCAAATTCATGTATTACACCGATTTCTAAATTAGAATTCAAAATCCTTAAGCTCACAAGTGTTTCACCTGTTATGTTTTGTCACTGTCCTCACTGGGGCATCTGAACATCTTAGTACTAAAAGGGAAAAATATATTTTAAAGTTTTATGTCTTCTAGAATGTAGGAATAGAGATTTTTTTTTTTTTTAAAGGTAGAGAGGAAAAAAAAAGTTCTGCTTATGCAGTACTTATTTTCAGTCCAGCCTGTGGACCTTGTTGAAAACAAGCAAGTTGTAAGGGGTAGATAACTAGAGCTGTGGCTACTGGAGATTTCCTTTGCAATGGGATGCAACAGTACAAGGAGAAAAGGAAAAAGAAAGACTTGTGTGGCAAATCCATCCCACAGATCAGAGATCTTCCTTGAGTTTCTTTAAAAAGAAGCAGCTGCTAAGAACTCTTCCCACAGGATAGAGCACAGATAGATAGAAAAGTTCCTATGTGAGAAGAAGCTTTTCTAATTATTAAGACTCAACCTGTTCCCTAGCAAGTACTTAGGATGACACAGCACATACAATATTATATTAAAAAATACCCATTTTTTAGCACATACTAACATGTGCAGTATAAAACTGCATTTTTTCCTGCCCCATAGCACGACATATTTTATACAATTTTTATCCCCTCTGCATGTATCTGATGGCACCATCACTTGCAATACAGTAACATTCCTTCTAAACTTCCTTCCAGACAGCAGGGATCCAGCAGTTTTTAATCCTGAATGATTTTTAAAACTACTATTAAAACATATCTGAGTAGTCCAAACAGTTACTATTGAGAGCTGAGATTATTGTTAGGGAATATATATGTATTTTGAAAATGAGTCAGTGAAAGATTTACTTATCAGGTGGTAGCGTACTAGTGTATTTTCTTGGCAAACTGAAAAGATTTTCAACCAACAGATAAGGAAGGAGAATTTCACAGACTGCTCTTTATACATCTAATCAGAATGGTTAGCAGGATATTTTGGTTTATCAAATGCATAAAAATTCTCCCACTGTGAAAATTTTCACTCATTAAAACATGAAGAGTCTATAGCTGCAAATCTGTGCAGGAAAAAATACAGTGCTTCCATAATTTCATTTGTTATATTCAAAACCAGGTACTGCATAGTTCCATAATGGCATATTGAGCATTATTTATTTTTACCTCGTTTTATTTAATGAGGTGCATGATCTCTTTATTTTTGAGTTCTGCTATTTACAGATGAGTTTATAGCAAACTAAAAATGTTTTAGCCACATGTCCAGTTGTTATTTCTCCTGACTTCACTCTGCTTAGGCAGAGCTGCCTCTGTCCTGGCAGCTGGGCTGCAGCTTCATGGTAGGCAGTGAGAGTAATCACAGGTGGCTTTTATTTGTTCAAGACAGACATGTCAACACCTTGGACTGCTACACTGAATATTTCACAGAAAACCTTACATATCCTGTCCTTTCAATTAATTTTCAACTTTGCATATGAAAAGCTGGCATCAGTATGGCTGCTGGGAAACATGGGGACACCCTGACATTCCTCAATAAACTGCATACAGGCAATTGCCTGTAAAATAGTCAGAGAGAAACCACAGAATTGCAGAAACACTCTGCCCATCAGATTAACGAAAAGAAGTTTCTTGCCAGAGGAGCATGCCCAAGACAACCATCTCTCACCTCTGGATGTTTAGTCTATAAAGATTAGGGAAGGGAGGCCATGCAAAAGTACTTCTCTCATCACATACCCCCTTCCTGCTGCTTTTGAATATGAATTACTTTCTTTGTGAGCCAACAAGTTGTTTTCTGAGTAGCAGGACTGTGGCTGCCTGCTCCCTACCCATTTTTGTCCTATAGACTAACGCTGCCCCTTTTCCCAGTGCTCCCAGATGCCTATTTCCCCTACAGGTACAGCACACAAAGCATCACCCACTGCCCTTCTGCATCCCTTACAGCTCTCCCCCTTGGAGCTAAGCACATGTCAGGGACTAGCTGGACTAATCACCATTAACTGGGGTGGCATTAATCTGGGTCACTCCCCTCTGACCAGTTGCTGTTTTTCATGAAGCCTCCAGGAGCTTCGTGTTCTCAAAGTCTCTCCGTCAAATATAGCTGAACTTGTCAGTAAATTCAGACATCATTAGGGAAGGGAAGCCAGGAGATGGACGAACTGTGGGACTGTAGGTCTTATTTCCTTCAAACGCCCCGGTGAACTCCAGTTAGATCTAGCCTTCAGAATTTCTCATAATGCTAACCAAACACTTTGCTATAATGCTGGTTAAAAGTTCAAACTACATTTTCAGTAACCTTATGATAAACATAGATTTTTTTTTTTTAATTAAAAATCAAAATTTTGAGGAAGAGCTTTGAGCACCAAGTTTATAGATATCCTTAGTGACAAATCAATGGAAGCAGGTGGACATCTAAACTGAACATTGCATCTATTTTCACACAGCCAAAGCTGTAAATAGGAAGAATCTACAAGATAAATTGGTGAAACTGAAAAACTTTACACCCCCAAATTTTATGTAATGGAAATTTCAAGATCTGATCTAAATTCCTGCCAAATTCAGGATCCATATGCACTGCTGTGGAGTTAATTTGAATTTTGAATTTAAGGTGTTACTTCTTCTCTGATGTATAGCACATTTGATAAAGACAGATTCATAGTTGTAGAGATGAAATGAGAAAGAGCAGCAGAGCATGAGGAAACAAAGACTGTAAAAAGAAAAGCAGTAGAGAGAAAGACGATGCACATCAGGTGCCCGTATAATTTAGGTTCCCCGCTGCACTGGCAGCTCCTCTACCTGTTGGAGTTAGCTGCAGGTACAGTGGCAGCAGCGGGCTTTTTCATGCTATTAGAGGATTTCATTCACAAATTCTGGAGAGGGAAGTCAGGAAAAATCAATGCCACATTTTCCATCTGGCTGCTCTCAAGATCATGTGAATGAAATCTGCCAATGATGCTAAACGGCTCACCAGGCTGGATGACTCTGTAACTACTGCAGTTTCCTTCTTCCTCCCTCTGTGTTTAGTTTATGTGTTCTCTGCTACGTTTTGTCCAGCCCCACATATCCTTAGTTACTGATAGAAGTCACTAATTTTAAACATACTAGTTAAGTGCATTATAGAGAATCATGTAGACCGATGAGAGGGAAAAAGAAGCCTTCATAGTTGCTTAGATAAAGACATTGGTGGAAGAGTAAATAAAAACATGGATGCACAAACCATCTGGTGAACTGCATGGTGAGAAGTGGGTAGGTTCTGCTTACCCAGAATGATATCCTCATTTACAGTCTTATACCCCTACTGTGATAATCTAATTCAAGGAGGCATTTTGAAAATGCAAGGAGAAAGGGCACCAGTTAAGTATAAATCCAAGTTTTGCATAAGGCTTTCTTCCTTTAAAAAAAGCTATGTTGTGTCTATGTATGTTCCTAAAATAGAAGGAAAGCTATCAAATACCTTTGAAACCTATTAAAAAGCCCTCATACTTTAGAAATTAAAGAAGAAATATCTTGTTCCTGACTGATTTTATTTCCTACTTGGAACTAAATAATTATCATAATCCACCATAATTGTCAATAATTGCCGCCACACAAATAAGCTAGTCAGATCTGGTTTAGTAACTGACATACAGGTAAAGCTTCAACTCTATTTATGCATAGGCAGAAACACGATAAAAATCAGAATTTTAAAACAAATATCCAAAGACAGGTATTTTTACTTTCAAATAATTTCACTAATATTTTAAGGTTTCCATTTACAGATGGAGGTGAGCAAATTTAATTTTGCTGTGACTTTGGACTTCTTTCTGTTTGGATGAGCCCCTTGGTGATGTGCAGATACCTCCAGTGCGGCCCCTGCTGCGCCATGCTGAAGGACTAGGAGAACCTGGGACTTTGTATGCAAAACAATACCTTCTTTCTTATTAAAAAAAAAATAAAAGTACTGATCTTCTATTTATTATCACTTTGACTCAAGCGGTTGTTTGGACTTTAAAGCCACTTATGAGCAACAACCGGAGCTAGGTGAGTCCTTGGTGTGGTACCATAGCTGCCTCACTTCGTGAGGTGAAGAAAGCAGCGTGCTGATGTGATAGGATACACTTACGCTGGCATTAGCTATGCTAACCCTGCCTGGTAGACAGAAGGCTTCTGTTTCCAAAACAGATCTTGGGCACACTTCATCAGCCCAAGTTTAATCCCTCCTGACAGCATGCCTACTTTAATGCCATCTTTCTGTTTGGGAAATTTCACCCATCTTTCCTCAACAGCTTTTACCATAGAGTTCCTAGGCAAGTAGACCTAGGGGGTGTGAAGCGTGCTGGACTGTTAGCAAGAGAGGTCAGATTACTTCATCTAACAGATCAGATGCAAGTCCCACATGATGTTCAGCTAAAGAAGTGGCTTCATGACTAGTGTGATTAGGTGATGCAGTTCATACATGCTTTATGCTTAGCCAGACTCTCGAGGCTAATAGTAACTCCTGGTAGCCGTTACTGATGATTTGTCTTCTGAGAACATCTATCCACTATCAAACTTTTCCCAGTTGCAAGAGATACACCAAATGAGGGCTTTTTTTTTTTTCTTTTTTTTTTTCCCTCCTATTAGCAGTAGAGTCCACATAGCTAAGAGCTTAAAGGTGGGGTTTTTGTTGGTTTTGGTTTTTAAAATGGCTTATATAATCGCTCTGGCAATTTCAGTAAGCTCCAACATCTTGCTTCCTTCTCCCACAATCCCCAAAGAAGTTCACTGTGGCACACACTGCTGGTAGCCCACACCTCTCCTTTTCAATCCCTGCAGCAGGTCCTCATTTGTTCATCTTTACTCTCTGCAGGGAAGGTACCTTAGCTGCCTTGCATTCATTCTTCATTCAGCAAGATGTGGAACAAATGTTCAGTGACAGCCTGTTGCACGCTGGTTTAATAGCGCATAAAACAGAAAGGCTCCTGATAGCAGCTTTTGGAAATTCAGCATTTTGTATTTAAAGCATCACAGTAATGTGATGGTTTGTTCTGCAGCTAGATTTCCAGAGATGTGTGGCTTTACGTAAAGCAATATTACTGTATTTTTAAGACACTTTTGGATTTCCAGTGTCCTTTGTAAAATCCCAAGAAATACATTTGTTACAGATATTGCAACAGGAGAGGTTAATAATGCAAATATCCCACTAACCTCAACAGAATACTTCCTGCTCCATGTTCTCCAAGAAGTCACAAAGATTTTTGAAGATGCAAAAAACCACAGCAATTTAAATCAACAAAAATGATACATTTTTCTGGTGGATATGTATTTTTACCTATTGGAAAAATTTAAATGCTGTTTGAGCACTTCATTACCAGACCATGTATCTTCTGACCACTGGTGAAGCTATGTTGCTGCATTAAGGAAAGAGGTGTTTGTACGAGAGGGGAAAACCACAACCAATTTTTCAAACTTCAGACTTGAAGATACGTTGTCTCAAATTTCCTTCTGTCTTCCCAGTCTCTCCCTTCACTCACTTTCCCTGTTAGGACTCTAAGCAGTCCCCTTTTTTTCAGATTTCTCTCTCCCCAGCACAGGTCTTACTTCACTGTCAGTTACTTTCCTCCTGTATTTCTGTTGTCCTGCCATACCTTTGAGGGGTTATACGTTTCTTTCCGTAGCACCTATAATGGCTGCATGGAGAAAATCCCTCCATCTCTTCCTATGTGACTGGCAAGTGGTTCAGTGTGGTATGAAGAGGCACAGAAGCACCTTTCCTATGAGGATCTTTGGCATCTCCATGCCTGAGTTTCTGCCCTGCCTGCTGTAAGCAGCAGCTTCCTGTGGGATACCCCATATAGCCACATGCTCTGCCTACTACATCAAAGAGCTCCATTTTTTCCTGGGGCTGAAGATGGCAGTGCAAACCTATTCCTATCCCTTTCTCTTAAAAGGCCTTCATAGATTTTTTATTTTTTTTGTGTGTGTGTGTGTGTGTGTGTGTCTGTCGCAGGATAGTTGTTTTCCCAGCAGACTATGCAGAAAGGCTGCAGAATGCAGGTCCCTCTCCCTGCTCAAAGAGCATCCCTGGGATTGCAGGAGAACATATCAGGTCTTTCCAGTTGTTCTCCCTTCTGTTGCACTAATATTCCCATTGGCAGCTGGCTCTTCTGAGCCAGCCAGGAGACATTCGTATAAACAGAACAGAAGGTAAAGAGCTACAGAAGCCAAAAGCATTCTTTTACACAGAGTACTTAGTTTTATAAGAGCATTTGGGTGTCAGGCGTCATTCCCTGCCTGTATCCAATTCCTGTGAAAGTTTTAAGCATCTCTGAAGACAGCACTTAGCAGAGTCTTCCTTTTCAAGTTGTACATTAAATATAAAATATGACATTTGAAGAAATACTTTTGTATATAGTTAGTCTCTAATCTTCTAAAAAAAAGCCAATCAGATGCAAATCTATTTCCCAACAGCATATAATATGTCATCTTAATATAGACATCTTTCCAGGCAGTGTGGTTTCCCTAATGGCAAAAAATAGAAAGCTGTCCTCATGGAGGGGAGGGGAAATAATACAACGCTGCTGAAGTAATCCTTCTGCAACACAGTCAAGAAGCCTTCAGATTTTAACTTGCCTTTGAATCCTGGTTGTCACCTGCAACTGATAGCAAAGCTAATAATGCATCTCTGAGAAGTGGCCTGCTTCAGTGCTTTACTTCCATTTACCTCTGGCGCACTGGCTGCATTGTTGGAGGGATGCAAGTTGTGACATCTCCAGTCCTTTGTGAACACAAAGGAACTATATACAGGACAAAACCCAATCTCAGCTCAACTTTCACCATGCCCAGAGATTTAAGTGAAGCAAGAGACAGGTGACAGATCTTTAAAGAGTCACCACCTGCTAAAGAAAACCTGAAGAACCCAAGTGCCTGCTAGAGGAATGTTCTTACCTTCTATCAGTACTATAACTAGGAGGGGAGCAACATGAAAGGGGAACATTTCTGTGTGCAAGCTTTCTCACAGTGGTAGGCGAGAATAGCAGTTTTGTTTCAGGTATAAAGTATTATAAGTATAAAATGGGCATGTTCTCAGTTTTCCCTTTTAAAACTTTTCCTCAACACGGAAGTAATAGTGGAAACACTGGTTTCGTGTATAGAAAATAATAGGACTTGATTTATGTAATGAAAATACATTTAACCTCTGAGGTAAATAAAACTCAGTAGCTCAACATAAAAGAACTGGTGGATTGTTGTGGTGCATTTTCTTCAGAACTACTAAAGTGCTGAACAACAGAATGAGAATTCAAACGGCAGTAATGGGCCAACAGGTTGATTTTATTCACAGTTTTGTTTATGCAAAAATGCAGCAAAAAATTACCCCCACCAAGACAAAATCAATGCACAGAGTGCAGCAAGGAGTCCATATTTCCACCTTTGCTCATCCAAGAACAAGGGGAGGTTTGCAAAGTGCATTCTGGTCTGTCAAAAGCACTCACAGAAAAATGTTTAAGTCACCACAATGCCTGTGACCTGGAACGCCTACCACTGTTTTTTTGTTGTTGATTAAACTTCATTAGAGGTGAAAAAGCTGCATGCTGTTGCAAAGGAGGGGAGAAGGTGACACTAACAGGCCACTTTCCAAACAGATTTCCCAGAAACAGAGCAATTAATAAAGGGCCCTAGAAATGCTTTTTGTGCAGTTCTATTTGTTTTGTCACAGAGTGTCAACTGAAAGCTTAATGAATCATAAAATATGGCATTTTTATGATTATTTCTTCACTCCTAATCCAGCTATTTCTAAATACACAGGGTATTAGTAATGCACAGACAGCATTTGGCTCTAGCTTCCCCTTGGCCAAGGTCACACATGCAAAATAAGGAGTTCTGTGAGCAGAGGAGCTAAAGGAGCCTGGATTGCTATGGATTTTACCAGGGAGCTGAGTTCACTGGTAACAAACTACGTGTGACTTTTAAGTGACATTTTCCTGGATTTGGGATGCTCATAGCTCCTCTTGTGTGGAATCTCTTGTGTCTTGTAAGAGCTGAATCCTCAGTTAAGGGGCTTTCCTTTGTTAGGGGCACTCAAAGTTTCTCTCTCTCCCCTCTGTAGCAGGCTCTTGATGTTCATGAATCTGTAATAATATAAATTTCTTGGAGACTGCTGCTGCTCTCCAATTTGGTTAAAATTTGCTAGTGGGTTAAAAGCTGTCACAGCAGGACAGACGGATGCATGACCACATCCAAATCACATGATTGCATAAGCCCTGTTTCCTTAGAAAACCAGATCAAAAATTCCCAGACCCACAAAAAGTAAATTACAGAGAAATAAAAGAGCAATTTAAATAATATATTGACAACAGCAAATCTACACACATGAAAGAACATTCTTGAGGCAAATATTGTTCACAGATTAAGAACATCTTAATGGCTTTCATTTATAAAAATAGTTTCACTTTTTCATACAGTAAACACAACTGACCTTCACTGAGCTACTGTGCTGGGTTTTGGCAGTGGGGAGGCTACGCAGTGGCTCCCATGAGAAGCTACTAGAAGCTTCCCCCATGTTTGGTGGGGCTGGTGCTGGCTGGCCCCAGGGCAGTCCCACTGCTTCTGGCCAGGGCCGAGCCCATCGGTGACAGTGGTAAATGCCTCTGTGATAATGTATTTAAGAAGGGGAAAAACAAAGCAGCAGTGCAGGGAGAGAGTGGGGAGGCACGGACCTCACCCCTGGCCTCCTGTGTGGGCAGCTGTCTGTGTTGGGCCTGGCGCAGTGGTGGGGAGAGAGGAGTGAAAATATGGGAGAGGAACAACTCTGCAGGCACCCAGGTCAGTGAAGGAGGAGGGGGCAAAGGTGCACCAGGCACAGGAGCAGAGATTCCCCTGCAGCCCGTGGTGCAGCCCATGGTGAAGCAGGCTGACCCCCTGCAGCCCACAGAGGAGCAGAGATTCCCCTGCAGCCCGTGGAGGACCCCACGCGGGAGCAGACAGATGCCTGAAAGAGGCTGCGGTCCTGTGTGAAGCCTGCACTGGAGCAGGGTCCTGGCAGGATCTGTGGACCCGTGGAGAGAGGAGCCCATGCTGTGGACCTGTGGAGAGAGGAGCCCATGCTGGAGCAGGTTTGCTGGTAGGGCTTGTGACCCCATGGGGGACCCATGCTGGAGCAGTCTGTTCCTGAGGGACTGCACCCTGTGGAAGGGACCCACGCTGGAGCAGTTTGTGAAGCACCACAGCCAGTGGGAAGGATTCATGCTGGAGCAGTTCAGGGAGGACTGTCTCCCATGGGAGGGACCCCACGCTGGAGCAGGGGAAGAGCGTGAGGAGGAAGGAGCAACAGAGACAGGGTGTGATGAACTGACCACAACACCCATTCCCCATCCCCCTGCACTGCTGGTGGGGAGGAGGTAGAGAAAATCAGGAGTAAAAGCAAGCCCGGAAGGGAGGGTTGGAGGGAAAGGTGTTCTTAAGATTTGGTTTTGTTCCTCATTATCCTACACTGATTTGGTTGTTAATAAATTAATTTTCCCCAAGTCAAGTCTGTTTTGCCCACAACAGTAATTGCTGAATGATCTCTCCTTGTTCTTATCTTGACCTTTGAGCTTTTCATTATATTTTCTCCCCCAGGAAGGGGGAGTTTGAGCAAGCAGCTGTGTGGTGCTTAGCTGCTGGCTGGGGCTAACTCATGACAGCTACCAAAGGACAGGCTTCATCATCGTAATATCAATAAGGCAATACATTGCATTAAAGAAATGTTATCTCGTGAATGACATTTCCTATTGTAGAAGCAAAAAGACATCAATAAATGTCCATCTTAATTTCTAAGTATTTTTCAGAGAGAACTAAGTCAGGTACAAGTATTTCTGTTCAGATAAACAGGAAAATGAGGATTCAATCTCTTCAAAGATTTTTTTGTATCTTGTAAGCTATACAGTTTTCTTTTACACATTACTTTTCACTAGAAACAGGATCAAAGCAAACTTTCAGAGAACACCTCCTTGGTTCTGCAGAAGCTCTGCTTTGGAAAATTGTCTTTGGACAATTTTATTCTCTTCCTTTCCCATCCCTGTAAGCTACTTTCTGTAGTTTCAACAAGTTGTTAGTCATAACAAGTTATCGAACCTGGAGGGTATTAGCTCTGCAGTGAAGCAGAAACAAGTAATAGATGAGGTTCTCTCCGCGTAGCTTCATCACATGAATCACATAGGAATCATAGCACCCTGAGTATGTTGATCAACTTACTTTAAAAATATCATCAAATTGTTTGTTCAAACAAATATATATTTCTGATGAAAACTCTAACTTGACATCTCTTCCACAAGAGGACATTATGTTGTTCTAGGAGCATTTGCAGAGGTGATAGAGGACAGGGTTGTATGGCACCAGGAAGGCACGTTTGCCCTAAATTAAGAACCGTAATGCTAATTATGACATGACAACAATACTTGTAGTCCTCTCCCAGCTTTACACACAGCTCCCATCCTTTCGTCTTTCCTCCTAGCTGTAGTTCTCTCCTCCCTCCCCCTTTTCTTTACCTCCTTCTCAGCCACCACTGTGGAGTGGAACAGCAACTCAGACACTGTCAGAGAGTGTTCAGACTGCCCAGCAGCTGGTGCGGATGCTCTGTCATCCCCACACCGGAAGAGCAGTGCTGTGCGGTGTGATCTGAGCTACTGTGTGTCTGCAGAAAGAGTCACACTTGCTATTTGCATACATGCCAGGATTTTGCATAAACTGAAAAAAGCTCACTGTTGTTTCCACTGAAGTGAGCTTAGGTGGGTGATACTCAAGGTAAACAAGTCTTCAGCTGGGGAGCCCATCCCTGCCAGCTTTTACAGATTTTTCCACTGCAGCTGCTGACATGACTGCCTGCACTGCACAAGCATCATTCACTTGGGTGCAGCTCCACTTGAGGGGCTCAGTTTAGGGAGGCTGTGCTAACCACTAGTGCAGCTTAATAAACAGGAGGTAGGGCATTTGTAAATACTTGAGTTAATAGGTAGATTAAATTTAATGCTGGGAGAAGAGACTATAAACCCAGAAGTTAAGTGATCTGTATTGTCACTGAAAGGAGCAAATTACATTATTCTTTCCTTACTTCTGAATTCGCTACAGTCTCAGTATTAATTTTTAATTCTCAAAGTTTGCTGGCTCAATTCAAGTCAAGACTTCAGTAATGGAACGCTCTTTACCTTACAAGCAATACAGACCTCTGCTAACAAACATATTTGGAGTCTCATTTTTTCCCGGGGGCATAACAGCACAGTTTTTCTCACCAACTGTCCAGGTATGTGTAAATAGTTGTGAAGTTTGTGTGTTCAGAGAAGAGCTAGCAAAGTGACAGTTTCCAGGAGTAATGTAAGTGCTCATTATAAAGGTAGCATTTATCACAACAATCATGCTTTGTCTTTTTAGCAGACAAGCTGTACTGGTTGCCGCGGGTTTGTTTTTCTGTTGGCCTCCTCTCCCAGGGAAACAAAATCCCCAGCAAGCAGGAGCAACTGCTGTAATTGCCGAGAGCAGAAATAAATGCCCATTCGGGACTGATCTAATAACCTTTACCCTCCTTGCCCTCAGCCCAGCCCATTATCTGTGTTTTGCATTAGTTACATGGAAGCCTAAAAGTAGCTAGACAATTCTGAAACCTGAGCAGCTGAAATTTGTTTCAGTCCCTTCCCACCACCAAGGAGCTCTATCCATCTCTGGCAATTACACTACGGTTAAAATCCAAACTTTTTCACTCAACTGAACATGTACATTTTTCAAAATACACACACAGGACTTGGAGTAACCCAGAAATGGCAAGGTATTCATGCAGACAGGAATTTTACTGCTGTCATGTACAGGGCATTTGTAACTTTCTTATCACATTTGAATTAGTTTCTCACCTCTAAATGGCAGTCTGCCAGTTGCCTCTATCTCTTGAACTGTTTCTTTGTATGCTAGATCCAATACAAGCATCAGCATGCATTAATATTTCTATTTTTGCACCGAACATCAGCTTGTAAAATGACAAATATGATAGCACAAACCCAGAATTGAATAGAGACTGCTGATGATCAGAATCACATTTTTTCCTGGTGAGAAGTGAAAAGATTTTGATGAGATCTAAATGGAGTAAAGTTCTTTGTCATGTGCAGCTTTGGGGATTCAGATGAGCACTGATTGGAATTTGCCCCTTTTTTTGTTAATGAGATATTAAATATCTCTGCTCAGGACTCATCTTGTTTTCTTGTATAGAGGAGAATATGCTCTTGAGAGACTTGCTACATTCCCCACCCCCTCCCTTGTGGTTTTATCTCAAGTTCACGTACAAATAGTTGTCTACTATTCTTCTACAATTAAACATTCAGACTTGGCACTTCGGTCTCCTTTGAGATGCAAGGATACAATTCCACATGCCTTTGAAAAATGAAAAAGGCTCTTTCATTTATACTTTATACTTTGAACACTTCATAGAGCAGATGGCTTATTTCTAGCTCAAGATCCCACTCTGGAAATTCCTCCTCCCCCCAGCATTTTTCTATTTCCATTCAGCCATAAGACATCAGGATTCAAATCCTTCCTTTCCCCATTTTTCTTCCTTCTTTAAACAGCCACAGAGCTCGCAGTATAATCTGCATTGTGTTCCTCTTTATTCCGCCTTCATAACAAGAGGCATTTTAAGAGACATGGAAGAAAGTGTAGTTTATACTGCTTACTGTAATGGAGCTGAGAGGATGATAGGCAAGAAAGACTGCAACCACGCAAAGCAAGCTTTCTGCAGGAATAGATCTTATAAGTATTTAAGCATAGGTCCCTCTATTTCATACTAAGTGATAGCTAATTAGGGATATATCATCGAAACTGGCCAAGTATGCAGCTGTATTTTAGGACAGCAGAACCTAATTTCTAATTGAAAAAAAAATTAATGTTTCAATAAGTTATTTATTTTAAACCAGAGTTATAGCAGATAAGACGACAATATTAATTCCTGCTGCTCTCACCCAAAGCTGAGATTGTCAGGCAGGACTGACAAGCTCTTTAATTAACACTGGGGATGTCTCTCTTTGGAAAGATCCACCCAGTGAACAAACTCAAATCTAAAAGCTCCTGCTGACTTCAATGGGAGTTAGGCCAATATCAGATGCTTTTCAAAACTAATGTCTGAAATGCACCTTAAAATTTTAAGAAAAAAGTTTTCACAATAAGGCAAATGAGAACAAAACTGTATCAATGTCTGTTCCATGCAGTTAGAAGGCTCACATGGAGAGCCTTGAAACATACTTCACTTACGATCTGGCTTGGTTTTGTAGTCTTTAGCTTAGTGGATGTGTCCCTTCTTCACTCAACAAAGCTGAATCTGAGTTCTGTACAGAATTTGCTGCCAGCTTCAGGATTTTAGCTACCTTCCTAGAATCTGGAAACGATGGGGAAGGAACCCAAACTCTCAACTCTGAATTTATTTGGGGGAAGCAGAAAGTGCTGAACTTGCTGATTAATATTGTTTAAGAAGCTTTTCACTGTCGTCATGATGAGTAGGAAACAAACTTTCGCTGAGACTTGAAGCAGTGGAAGTAAAGCTCTAATTAATTTCAAGAGACTACAGATAGTCACGTCAGACACTTCTTCAGGTTCAAAAGAGAAGAGACTGAAAAAGGCTTTGACTCATCTGTCATTTATGCTGCCCTAATATACATGGACTACAGAACTCCTTCTGAGAGCAAACTCAGACTAAAGAGGAATTCTCAAAGCTCATTATACGGTACTTGCAAATGAGTTGAAGTACTAAGTCTTTGATTTCTGGAGTTGCCAAACACTGGCTCAAATCCCGACCCCCTAGCACACAGCCTGCATAACTAGGACATACACTGAGGAAATCAACAGGAGAGAGTTTTTTTCCTCCTTAAGAGTTCAGGGCAACAACAGAGCCACTTCACACTTAACCATTCTGTAATTGCATCTCCTATAACTTTCAAACACGTCTTTCTCCACTGCAATGGCAAGCATGGTCATACATCTGCAGTATCCTACCCTCTTCTTTCCTTGGCCCTGAGAAAACCCTATTAATTACCCTCCATGATGTATAGTGTGGGTCTCCCTGTGCAATAGACCCAGTGCCCGCATGGCTTTGCCCGAGTGTTCAGAGAGATCGTCAGATTCGGGAAGCTGTAATTGCATCTAAAAATATTAACATTTCATTGTCTTATTTTTGTCTCCAACTTAAAGCGCTCCCAAACCCTCAGCACCCAGCTGCAATGCTGCATATCAGCCCAATCCCGATGAGCATTCGTTACAACACTGGCCAGGAGGACAGGAACATTTCGATAGGAGCATATTCTCTAGCCAGGCTATGGCATGGGCAAGTGCCAGAGCTGTGCCAGTTAAAAGGCAGTTCTTATGCACCTTAAATTCTGGGGGGCAAAAAGCCAGCTAACATTTTAATTCCCTTCTTATTACTGTTTAAAGGTGGGTGTGGAGGAGAGGGAGAAAGCACTTCTTTCATCTAGAAGTCCTTTTCCAAAGTGATGTCATCTGAATATGGAGGATTAAATCCTCTGCTAACATAGACTGACATAAATCAGTTGCCTTAAAGCATTGTAGCTGCATTAGATCTGGCCCAGAGCTTCTTCAGTCTTCTTTTGGTCATCAGATAATGTATCACTAGTTACTTTTGGCATCACTAGGACTTCTTCAATTCATTCCCAGGAGGCAAAAACTAATACTGAGTTACACAACTGAACAGGAATCCTCCATGTGATTTACTTCTTTGTGATCACTGAACACTCGATGTACGAGCTCTGTCTTTTTGTTAGCTTTCTCAGATTGAGCTGCCATAAAACTTAATAGCTGAGTCAAATTTTATAATTATGCAATTAAATCAGGATGGAAACCTTCCACGGTCTCAACAGGAAACAGTCTAAGGTGATAGCTTTGGTGTTTTTCTTAAGATGTACCTCAACTACATGGTTCTTCTGTGGTTTTGTTTTTTTTTTTAAATCTAAATAAACCCATACTGTGTGGGCTGTTTACAGATTACTGGTAACATCATCAAGACTGTGTCTGATCATTATGCTGGGAGCATACTAGATAGAAAGGGGTTTATGCATCTCAAAATACCCCAGAGGAATCATCCTTTTAGTAAACCTCTTCAGTAGGTTCCATAGACACCACATGGGATGTCCACCACCAGTGGTTTTCAAGAGACAAAGTGAGAGGGAGAGAGCATCATCAAGCATGTCATCAGTAGGGTTTAAGAATGTAGACTCTCCTGCTTTGTGGAGGAAGAATGGCCTAGATTCCTCGTGATCCTTTCAATCTCAGGTTGTTGGGGTTTTTTTTTAATGGATAAGGCCTTATTTATTCCTTTAATCCACAGCTGAGTAACTACAGGCTCCTCAAAGGTAATTCACAATTCATTTTGTGGCTGTTTTCTGGATTAGTAATTACATGTAGAAGAAAAACAAGCCTCTCATGAATTATACATAGTTATTGGTTTGATTTCAAAAGCTCTTGACATTGAGGGTGTAAGTAATCTAATTAGTCTTTTGTACAACAAACCTTTCCTGTCTTCTAACGAGGACAGTGCATTTTAATTATTATTGTGTTACCAAACCAGGCCACAAATTAATTAAAACCTGATGCAGGTGGTTGGCCATGTTAACATATTTCCATTTAATGTAAGCACATTAATGGTTAAGTTTGGGGAACACATTCTGCATGCTCCTTCACAATTTCTGCCTCCTCTTCCACAGCCAGGGCCATGAAACAAAGTGCCTTTCTGTTGAGCAGGACAGCAAGTGTCCAGGAGACCTCGTGCACTTACAGGATGTTGTTACAAACTTGTCTGCAAAGGACCTTTCTTCTGTAGTTCCCTCAAGGGAAAAATAGTGGTGATATATCAAGCTGATTTTCGTGATCATCTGTCTTTTCTGCTGGTGAATAAGGATATACACCACCAGGCACTATTGTGGTCACAAAAAGAAGTTGATAACATCTCACTGACCTTTGACTACAGCCCTCACATCCTTTTCTGAGACAAGTACTTCACTACAGTCGTTGGGTGCCAGGTTTTTCTTCCCTTATACAGCAGAACAAAAAAACACCCTCCCCTTGTCCTTACAGCTAATACTTTCAGGGCATCTCTTATTTTTCCTTTAAGGTCATAACTTATTAATAGCCTAAAAATACAAATTTTGTTTCTGCTGCCTACAGCAGATAATGCATCTTGTGTCATCCTCAGCCGTTGGAACTTCCTCACGTCCCACCCAGTGCAAAGCAACTTCAGTTTTGTTTCTTTCTGCTAAGTAGAAAGGAAAAATAGATCAGCTGGCAATCATTTATAACACAACTCTAATAAGAGGAGCCCAGGGACTATTATTTCATAAAATTAGGGGGCTGTGAAGTTAAGGGCTGGTCTAGCAAGAGATCAGATTTGTACTATGGGTTTACAACACTAAACTGTGGGCTCAGAGGCCTGAATTTTAAGAGACTTTATGCAGTTTAGCACAGTCCAGAGTGCTTGGGCAAACTTTTGTTTCCAGTGCTTTCAATCTAAATGAGCAAAGGAGAGGAGATCAAAACCGAAGGAAGAAGCTGTGTTTTGGGTTTGGTGGGTGAGGAACACTGTGAGGGCAGGACAGATTCCCAGGCAGACCGGAGCAGGAAGAGGAGATCACAGCTTAACATGCAGCTGGATATGCTGTGAGCTCGTAGCAGGTAACCTAAGGACAGAGCTGATGACATAGAGTTTAACTTATCAGAACAGTGAAGTTAAGAGTTATTTTTCTTTGACTATCTATGTTGCTTTCCAACAGTTCCATATGGCAGCTTAGCATCAATGGCAAGTCTCTGCTGAGGGGCCTTCCATATACTACTGCATTTTAGAACTTTAAACGATAAATCAAAACAAAAAGGAAACCCTCATGCAAAGATTTTCCTTTTGGGCTTTATAAAACAGAAAACCTGTTCAAAAAGTTTCCTCTTTCTGCTTTACCTATTTTTTTTTGTAAGTGCTAAAATATTCTTATGTGATAATGTAATTCATAGTATTCCTGACTTTAAAATTCTATGTCAGCCCAAGTTGTGATTTTAACCTTCCTCCTGAATGGGCAAGGCTAAAAATTAAGTATTTTAATCAATCTATCAAGTAAAAAATTCCACATCTACAATTCAACACTGAAAGAAGTCTGTATTTTTCTTGCATTATCTTGTTTCACAGCAATTATCAGAATACAAAAAGAATTACTGAATCACTTAGTTTACAAATTTGGCATGAATGCAATATGAATGCATAAAAACTTATTGTTAAATAAGTTAGCTCTGATTAAAGCAAACAACCCTTTTCACCACTAAAACTATATACGCATGAAATCACACACACATACTTCTCTGCTGTTCTAAAAGCATTGTGAGAAGAGTGCTTTAGGAAGCACATAACAAGTGAGCTGGGACTGCTTTAAGGGTTGCAGGTAGATGTAGGTCCCTTCCAACTCTAACCATTCTATGATTCTATGTACAGGCTGGGGAGTGAGGCCGTGACTTCCACGAGAAACCAAGCAGTACTGTGCCACTGTATAAAAACTGGAAGAAGTTATGACTTGGATTCCTGTGCGAAAAAACCTCAGGGTACCAACATTTGACTTAAAGCCAGTACCTGGGACACAACTGCAGCCAGAACCAGAGAAAAAAGCCGCAGAATAAGGCTCGATAAGCTTGATCCTGCTGTGCCCCAGATCCAGCATGGATGCACATTCAAACCACAAAGGAATCCGATTTGTTTGACTAGCATCTCTTTGGCCAGTCATCCTAACACGCTGGCAGAAAGGAGGTGGTCTAAATTTGACGTCTCCCATCTTCCAGTGCCCCACAGACACTAGAAAGCTGGTTATGGACCACAGTCAGCACCAAAGCTGCACACAACTATTTTTATGTTTATTTTTCCTCATCTAACCTGCAGCTTTTGTTCAGCTTTCCTACACAACAGTATGGCTTGATCTGCTGCAGTGATGGGTATAAAGGTTGTAGATGGGACAGGGAGATGTGCTGTCCTGTCCTTAGCAGGAGAGCACTGTCAACCTTCATTGCCCACTGGAAGTTTCAAACAGGGATTTCTATTCTTGCCATTCTGCCCCACAGGCTTGAGGAGAAATGGTTTTGCCAGTGTTTACTGGGAGCTCCTCATCCCCCTTTGAATCCTTCCTTCAAGCCTCTTTTGCTTTAGCAGCAACACAAAGATGACATCTGTTTGGCACCTGGACACGTCTGCCCTTGTCCCCCATGCAGTGGTGGCTGCCTACCATCCTGGGGGCCCCGGCTGCTTGTCTCCCTGACCATCACCTATCTGCCCAGAGAGGCAATTCCAGCCCCCTGCGACAGCTACCAGCTTTATTCTTTGCACCTGGGCAGCACCCAGTGCAACAGGACCCCACGGAGCAACACCAGCTCTAGGAGTGGTAATCTCAGCCCCATCCGAGGGAAATCAGAGCCTCTCATGGACCAGGCTCTTAATATGCATAAAAAGAGCTATCTAAATCTTTAATCGAGTGGAGTCACTGGAGGTTGTTTGAGTTCATCATCCTTTAGATAAAGATTTCAATGCCCAACATGTTCAAAAGCCACAAGACCTACTTCTAGCTGGAGTTCTGCAACTGATGTTGGAGTTGAAGTTATGAATACGTTCAGTAAATATTTTGTTGAAAAATTCCTCCCTTGGGAAAAGGAAATTGGCAGAGAAAGCTTTCTTGAATTCACTCCAGATTTAGGTTTCAATGGCGAGCAAAGAGATTAAAAAAAAAAAAAAAAAAATAAGAACTCAAAATACTTGAACATTTAGCCGACATTTCTTTTGAAAAATGCCAAATGAATGCTAAAACAAAGTAAAAATTCTACTTTTAAGTCAAGTGAAACAGTTGCAGGTAAGGATGTCTCTTGCTTATTTTACTGAGAAAACAAATCCAAGAGAATTTTACTTTGAGTCAACCCAACATTTTTCTTGGATATTGCATCTTAGCCACTGATCCAAAAGCCCCTGCTTATTTAGGCAGCTCTAATTGCAACCCACTCCCTTGGCTTGTTTCTAGAAGCAGAGCTCTGAGGAGGTTTTTGTTGATGCTCAAAGGGGAATGTTTCATAGGCTCAATTATAGGAGAAACTGCATTGATTAAAAGGAAAAACACCTCCATGTACAATTTAAGAATGTAAATTTAAGCTATCTTTTAAGTTATCCTAGTTGCAGAGCCTATTTCAGCTGCATGAGCCTTCAGGAGAGCAGGTATTCCTCCACTGCCAAGGACATGTAGAGCTGAATGAAGGTTAAATATTTGAATAATAATTTCTCAAAAACAGAAGAACTTTCCAAGTAGGGTAGACACCATTCTCACACAAAACGTTGATAATTATAATTGGTGGAAAAAGGGGGTAACTCATTGTTTCCACAACCCAAATTTTATTGGCAGAAACAATACTTATCAAGCAACTGTATGAAATCCCATATCCTTGGAAGTCTGTCCTTTCAGAATTAAGCTGCTAATTTAATAACTTCAAAGTTTATCGGTTTGTCTGAATTTTTGTCCTGCTACCTTAAGTCCATTTGTAAAAATCATGCACTTGTTCAAATGTAAAGCTACAAGAACAATTTTAGAGTAGCAAAAGCTGACTAACATTAAAAATACATTTGGAGACCAAGAAAATTTATCAGATCCATGAGAAGTGGTGCTAGTGCTGTCATGCATTACCGAGGCTTTTTACTGCAAATTAAGTTAGGATGAGCAGTAATTATTCTGACTTTGGAAAACAAAGAAGATACTTTTAACAGCTGATTCAGATACTATTCTCACTCCAACTTGTAGGACTAGTAAAGATTTGACAATAACTCAATAATCCTACATAGATGAGACACCTGTTGCATTGGTAATTTTACTGCAGCTTCTATGTCTTCTGCCCCTAGTCCTGTTTCATATTTTTGTTGCCAGCAGTAAACAGATACGGTAATTAGAGCCAATAAAGAAAAGTTTAGCTTTGTTGGTCCAACAGCAACTAAGTGCAGTGACTATATGACAGTTTTCAGACAAATAAAAAACCAACCCTCCTAATGCATACATCAACTCTTCTATTTCTACCTCTTACAAAATATTTTTACTTGTGCGTCTAATGCTGGATTGTGTGGAAGAATGAATTAAATTTGGCTTTGAATGCAAATCTCAGATCTGGAAGAAAACCAGAGTGACCATTACTGAAGTTTCCTGTTTAATCTTCCCCTTCCTACCACAGAAATTCACTGCACACACACTTGTGCCCTGTAGCTCTTTTCTTGTACACTCTGCTTTATCAGCTGGTGCTTGGGAGAGGAAACCTACTGCTTTGAAGTGGCAGCTCATTTCTGCTCAAGTTCACACGATTTGAATGCATTCCCTTTCCCTCTGCAACCTTGGGCTTTGGTTTTTGGGGGTGGGGAAGACGAAGCGGATGTCAGCTGGGCTGCTGTAAATTGATTTAAGAAGTTACCTGAAGTATCCCTCTTTTTTCCCCCTTTCACTTTTTGCTTCAGGTTCAAACATGATATTAAAGAAAAAAAATGATGACACATGGCAACACAAACTATATTTTCTGTTACATATTACCAACAGATGTCACAAACAAGTAACACTTAGCATCATCTTTCCCAGTGAAACTGCTCATGATTACAGTTTTAGTGTTTGTTTTCTAACCAGATTCTGAAATACTTATTTAAGAGTCACTGTTCTGGTGACTATTCCTGGCATCAAGTGTAGAGTCTAGGATAGCTGCAGAAAAACAAGAACAATGTAGACCTGAATTGACACAGTAGTGAGTTTTAAAAGTGAAATGACCGGTCACAGAACCCTGCCCTGCATCTTCCCTCCCGCTTCAGTTTCAGAGGGTGTCAACACAAGCCTGCAATACTGTGATGTATTTTAGCATGAGTTTACAGCTGTGTTATTTTTAGGGAATTGCTGTTGGGTATTAAGTGAAATTCCCCACTCCAGCCAGTCCTAGTTGCTTTATTTAAAGGAAGGAGCTGCTGTCAGCTTCAGTTCCAGTTCTCTGCCTGCGCTGTCCCACTTGCACCCCCAGCTGCCGTTCTCTGTTTTATGTCCCGCAACTTGTTTATGAATTTGACGTCAATCATTCTGAACTACTCAATAAGAAGTTTGCATACCTGTCACAACAGGTGCAGAGGGAAGAGTCTTGGAATGAAGATACAGAATGAAACGTGGAAATGCCATTGGAAGACACTAAGCTTTTTTGTAAGGACAGCATGGGAAAAACATCAACTATTTTTTGCTAGCATAAGGACCATCTGCTTCAAGTAGCTACAGATGCCATGCATGAAGTTTTGTCTTACATGGAACTGGAAGAGAAGCTCTGCATCTTTACTGTCAGAATGGGCCATGACCCTGCAAACATGTAAGTACTCATACTCCCAGAGCAGCCAGTGGAGATGAAGCTAGGCAAAGCCATGGGCCTTTTATGCCTTTTAATGACAAACTAGCACTCCTGTGGCTCCACTTTCCTGCTTTACCATGCTACAATGGAGTGCCTGGCACAAATTAGTAGAGGTTTTTCTGGCAGCCTTTGTATTACAACAGTCACAGGTAGAAGACAGTCAACTTCTCAGCAGCCCACTAACTAGAATTCAGGGCATATAATGATAAACACAATCCCGTTGCTTGCTTGGAGGCCAATGTTGCCTGCAGGTAGCTGCATTACTATTATTATTTTGAGACTGTTGCAATAACTGCACAATTACTTCCCTTGCTGAAGGGTAAGCCCTTTCCTCTCATCCTTTTGCAGCGTCAAACAACTACATAAGAACAGTAAGCAGAGATCATCAGCACAAATCCAGTAGAACAAGTTTACATCTATAATTTTATGCTTTACTTGTTGACTTACTGGAAGGGCTGACTGCTAAAACAACATGCAGATCACCATGATAAAATGCAATTATTTATTTGTGTTACTGTAGCACCTGGAAGCCTCAGACAAGAATTCCTGTTGCAGTGCCCAAGGCCTTATCTGAGGGACTTACCCAGCTGTCAGCTAAGTCTTATCCCTTAGTGAAGGCAGGCATGGTCATTGTGTGCAGCAGGTTCAAGCGAGAGCAAATTCAACTGTCTGGGACTTTACGTGGCTGTAGCTCTATTAATGGATTTGTGCAGCAGAAGATTGTGTGATCGCACAGGAGAAGAGTGTTTGCAGGGAAGCAAAGGGCAGAGTCCATGAAGTCATCACAGCGGTCAAATGAGATTTAATTACTTCGGCAAAGCATGTATTTTAGGTGTTTTCTCAGTTTATGTCCCCTCTTTTCCACTAAAGGGTGTAATAAAGAATGAGGTAGATGTATAGTGCAGTTGTGGCAGGAAAATAACGTAGAAAAGTATTTCATTTTCAGGACTATGTAAAACTCTTCATTTCTAGTTGTCTCCATTTTCTTTTCATTTTCCACAGTAATCATCTTCATTCTTGCCGGCTCATCTCTGCAAGTTCATACAGTACCCTAAGTGGAACATCTGCTTATCACTTATTATCTTTCTGCTCATTTATTCAGGGTTCTGATGGAAGCAGGGCTCGAAACAGAAACAAGAAAATTCTTTTCAGTTTTAGTTTATGGAAGGAACACCCTCAGCTGGGAACATCTCAGTTCCTTCCAGGAGAAGCAATCACTTTGGAGCACACCATCTCAGTAGATAGCCAAGCATACATTAGTGGAACAAGCTACTTTCCTCCTAGTTATCTGTACTTTCTGGAATCTCATATCAACATTTAAACAAAGAATGAATGCCAAACATCACATGTAAGCAACATGAAATGCTTTGCATTTCTTGTCTTATCTCTTCAGAAGTATTTTTAATTGAAAGAAGTATTTCCAATTGTTCATATTTTGGCATTTTATGTTTATTGCAATACTTTTCCTTGGCAGGAAAGCAACTGTTGTCTGCACAGAAAGACAAAGCTATTAGAAGAAATTTATCCACACGAGCATTTATCTAGGTATTCATATGGCCCCTGGCTACATGAATGTTAGTAATCTGCAAACAGATTTAACAAGTGCCAACCAAGAGCTCCCTAAGCAAACCTCCACACATGACCAATCAAATATACAATTCAAAAATAGAAACTCAGTATAAGGTTAATAGAGTTTTATGGAAAAAGAGTCCTCTGTTTTGTTACAGAAATCCCTGAAGAGTGAAGGAACAAAGGAAACAGATTGATAAATAGGCATAAAATTTTATCTTGGAATAATTCAGTGACTCAGGAACTCACCTGAGACACCACATACTCAGGTTCAAAACCTTACTATGTCCTATTCTGACAAGAGCTTTGAGCCCGTTTCTTTGGCCATGGAAATACCCTAATCAGCAGTTAGCTGCTGCTCTGCTCCTGTATTCTAGTAGTGGCAAGAATTTAAGGAACAGTAAATCTCCATGAAAAGATGAGATGAGTCTGTTTTAGTGAATCAATAATTTTGTATGGAAAGGCAATATATATAGTAAAAAAAGTACTTATCAGTTCTGCTCTCAATGACTCTAAGGGACTTCAGAGCCAGGGTGTGCAGAGGGAGGCTCTGCTCAGGCATCCTGCAGCAGCCCGAGGTTGCCAGTGCAAACTCTCCTGCAAGAGGAGGTCTCTGCTTTGCGGAAAGCCCTGTGGGAGGGTGGACAAGTGGCTTTTGGGTCCAGTTTAGAGGCAGTGGCAGGAGAAAGCCCAAAGAAAGCTCCTCAGGAAGATCTAAACAGAAAAACAGCATGAAAACAAGGCAGGTAATAATCCATCCTAGTGGATATTTAAGATCTGAGGGACTGCAGGAGAGAAAAAGTACTTAGTTCTTTATTTGTAGGTAATAGACCCAGGTTATTTGAGATTCTGTGATTTGGATTTAGGCTGGAGAGAAACAGAGGTGGAGAGAAGATAACATTAAGACTCTGAATTGTAGAGAGCAAGGACTGAAAAGGGATGAATAGCTAGGTGGCTGCTATATGAAATTTACTGTGGGCAGAGGGGAAAATGGAAAGTAATCAAAGTGAAATTGCCACATGTGCAGCAGCAGAACCTAAAGCATGAGCAACAGAGGCACAAGAAGAATAAACTTATGTTGGGTGAACTTGGAGTTACTGGAAATTGGAAAACTAGAGTCTTCAGGGAAGGCTCAGCCTCAGGATTTTAAAATGAGAGCAGAATAAGATGAGAAATTATTTGGAATAGGAGAAAAATTGAGGCACCTTCTCTTTTATATTAAAGAAATAAACAACAAAAGCAAGGAGTAGGGAAAGCCAAGGAATAACACTTATACATTTACATTAATTATAAAGTTATCTTAAAGAAAAAAGATCATCAAAACAGGGTAAGAACAGCCTGCAGATAATTTTCTGTGAAGATCTTAAGACTCGACATGACCTCTCACTCTTTATTTTGGACTAAAGGCTGTTCCCAAGCTCCTGCCTTCCTTGAGTTGGGCATTTTGATAGCTTCATATCATTACCATAAAAATTACTTTTCACTTGACCTGAAAACAAACAGGATTGGCTTTTACTGCAACACGGAATACTGGGATTGGTCTTGCAGTGCCGCAAAGGTTGGCAGCAAGAAGTTTTATCCCATCTTACTCAGGGGCCAACGACTTGGGACAAGAACATAAAAGATTTTATCATCACTCTGATTAGTGTCACAATTTTAATACTACAGCTTATTCACATGATAATCACAAGGGATCTTTATTACAAGATCACCAACAATTACTGTTGGAGGCAAAGAGGTAATGCTTGGAGGTGTGCTTTGTACAGCTGATGCCCTTGACCCACAAACTCTCCATGTGTCGATCCAAGAAGATCAAGACACCCCTGAGAAATCTCATTTAACTTCCAAGAACAATTTCAGAGCTGAATCAACTGTTATATTCTTTTTTTTAATTGAATTTCTAAGATAACCAAAGCAAACTGCTTAATGCCCAAAGCCATTGGGCACCAATTGCCCAAAGCACATGGATCCATGGAAATCTCTACAGCACTGTTCTGTCCAGGTTCCTACATCCAGCTTATCAGCTGAGCACTTTACAGCCTGGCATTGGAAAACAGAGCTAAGGTCTGTCACATGCTGTTCGTCCCCTTCTTCCCCCAAGACACATGCAGTAGAGTGCCTTGTTTTGGTAGGTTTTTCTTCCATGAGCATATTCGTACTGCTATATGTTTCTGTTACAGGTTGAAGGATGCATGCCTTTTTCTTGGGATTTGTTTTGTTGAAAGCTGCAGTGTTCTCTAGCTTGCAGAGGAACATGTTTCACTGTTTCAGAGAACATCCCAGAACAGATTCATCTCCTTTGCAAACTTCCATGTGACAGCGCACTTACTGACCATGGGAGACCTGGAGCCTTGGCTGGCAACTCAGCAGGATGCCAGTGTAGAGGACTGGGCAATAGGTTAATTGAAAGAGCCTAAGACAGAAATCCCTGTCCAGTGCTACTGTTGCTGAAGTAGCATGAATGTGCTGAAGAGCGCAGATGCTCTGGGCAGAGACACAGGAGCTACCTCTGTGCCAGCTCTGCTGGTGCCTCTAGCACTGTGGGACAGCGTAGATGTACAAAGCCAGACGAGCTTCACAACAGAAGCAACATCCATGCAGGGCAGCACTCAGATCAGCTGGTGTGCTGCTTGTAGCCCTCCTAACAGCTCCACTGCTTTTGGAGTCCAGGGGAATAGTCATGCTGCACAGAGCTGCCCCACGTGAAGTCCAGACCACAGTCTGGGATAGCTGAGTGTGTGGGGCTGCGTACTCTGTTGCATGAAGCAGATATAGCCTTTGAGAACAAAATAAGGGTATCTGCATCTGTTCCCATCACAAAACATGACCCCCATTCAATTTCTGAAACACTCAGAGGAGGAACTACTAGGAGAGTTGCACGTTAAAAATAAGAGTCTGCAGAAACTTAGAGAAGCATCACCATGTGAAGTGTGAGTGCAGCAGAAGGATCACTCCCACCCTCAGAGAGCTGGTGTCGGAGAGGTCTCACTTGCTGTGCAGTGCATTGAAATGTTTTGTTCACAATGAGGGGCCCATGTAATAGGGTCGTTGCTGTACAAGATGACAAGGTTGAATAACTTCTCATCCCCAGAGTTTGCTAACTGAGCTCTGTTGCAGTTTAGTGCCACTCTGGGAAAACCTGAGCTGTTTTCTCCAGCAGGCTATTAATAAAAGTTCCTCTCCCTTTTTCACTGCTGGTTAGGATGCAGGGCCCTTCTGCCTGTGCCCTTCTCTCCCAAGAAGCTCTGCAGAGCCTGGCAGGGACAGAACTTCAAATTTTCTGCTCCTGGAAGCTAACATAAGCAGACCTCACCCACTCCCCAATGCTGAGAAACAAAAGCATTTTCAGCACAACAGCTAAAATTCCCTTTCCTCCTCAACTCCTCAGCTTTCAGCATCTTTTCCTTGCGTTGAGCTAACAACAAAGTTTTCAGATGCCAAAGTGTTTTCCAGTTAAACTGAACTGGTTTCCCTCCTCCCAAAGCTATCCGTGACATCTTTCTACTTCACACAGCAGCACCACAGGGCACCAGCTCAAGTCTGTTCTTCTAAAATACCCTTTAAGGCATCTCCCTGCAGATGATTGAATCTGAACTGCAGATGTCTGCAGGCACATACAGCGGCAGATAATTAAATTCCCAAGCAACACCGTATGGGTTTGGGAAGGGACCTGCAGTATCTCCTGGCCTAAAGCTGAAGCTGTGTAGGCCCTGTCAAAGATTAAAGCAAAGGTTTTTGCACTCACTGGTCAAAGCTGAGGATGGATTCAGAGACTGTTTAAAAAGTAAAAATTCAATTTCTGGTAGGGAAACAAAAAGAGGAATACCACCACGATCTTGCCATGAAATGAGTATGCCCAGTAGGCGAGTATCTACACAAGACGTAGACCACTAAGAATCAGTCCCATAACCCCTCAGCTACCCCTTTTCAGAAGTGAGCTCACCAATACGCTCATACAAGCCTCCAAGATGTACAGCCAATTACACCAATAGATGCTCCCTCAGCCAGAGCCTCTAGGCAAGTTTCCTTAATAAGTAAAAGCAACACAGACCCCCTTCCCTCTCTTCCTCTTGTCCTGGCTCTTACATTTCATGTGGAGCCACAAGAGTTTCTCTAACCTCTCTTCACCCCCAAAGCCTGAAAGTGGGTAATGACTTTGATGAAGTCCCACCAGAACCCCAGAACTGCAGCTGAGCTTCCTATGAAGGGAGCTACCAAAGATGCTACACACAACAGGAGTTTGTGTAGGCCAGTGGTTTGCCTTCAAGGAAGTGAGACTCCAAAAGACTGCAGTCAGGCAGAAAGATGGATCATTTCAGAGGGCCACGCTGGTCTGTCAAACCAGCTTCCTCAGAGCAGAGTACATGAGCTGGTGTGAACTTCTGCCAGCCTGCATAAGAAACGAGCCCCCAGAGCAGCATTTGTTATCATCACGCAGAGGAAGCACATCCTTGCAGAGATTTATTACCTCTTACTATTCACAAGGAACCTGACCAGTTACATTATTACTTCTGCAGCTTGTCGCATTCATTTCCCCCCCCTCCATCCCTCCCTTAGCACTCTGCCACAGGAGGTGCATTCTCACCATTATGGAAGCACTGGACTTGCTTGCCTATGTCATAAGTGCTTCCAGGTCAATCCCCTGCTCATTTTGCTCCGTCTACTCCAGTGGCTTATAAATGGCTTTTTGCCTACTTGTTTTAGGTAAGTAGATCACCAGATCATTCTCCTGGAAGCTCCTACAGATATGCCATGTTTGGAGAAGGCAATACAGAAATAGCTGAATAAAAATGAGATGAGAGGGGTCTGTATTTCCTGATGTCATTTTTGTAGCAAAGCAGTCAATATCCCATTCTGCTACAGAGCTTTCCATTGAAAGACCTCATAGCAGTGATTTTGACTTAGAAGTAACTGAGAACTCAGTTGAAGTAATAGAGAGCCTCACCTTTCCATTTCTGCCACAGCCTCACCCTGCAGCCTCTGGCAAGACCTTGAACTTTTCCTTGTTTGCTGGTTCAGCCAGAAGGCAGAGAGGCAGCATTAGCAGCTGAGGACACTTTCTTTTCATGTGTGTGTTTAGCATGAGCCTCAGAGCAGTAAATGTAGATCCTCCTCCATGCGCTTATTTTAGGAGCCAATACTTGATCAATCCAAGGCTGTATTCAATGTGTGGTTTTCCTCTAACAAAAAAAACTCTAAAGCCATCTACTACTTGTTACCAGTGCTGTCAAGCTGAGTCATTTTTATTACTGTCTTAAAGGGTAGGTGGAAAATCATGTGGATCTTTACTGCTCCAATAAAAGGAGCTTTATTACAAGCTGCTGTTATCTTTTTGTTCTCTGTTCAGCAGATGTAGCAATTCTATCTGACATCCACAATTTATTAATTTGTGTAAAAGAGGTATTTTATTTTATAGCCTTGACACAGACACATTGCATTTCCATGAAGAAAACTGATACATGGGATAAAACAAAACAGCTTCCAGCACTGGTCTTCAAGTCATTGATTTTAATCAGAACTCACTTCTGCAGGGCTGCTTTCAGAGGCACCAGTGAGAAGAGATCTCCATCCCTGGAGCTGCATGTGCTTTTCCTCCACAATGTTTGCTGGGCAGGCACTGAAACATGGGTCCACAACTTCCATATCTCAGACTTGCCAGGAGAGCTGGCATATGAGCAGAGCAGATGTAAATGGTGGGACATCAGAGTAAATGAAAAGAAGTTTACTTTATTTGCAGTGAGGAGAAGGCACTCATGTCTCACTTTGTAAGGCTTCCAGCATGAAGCTGGTCTAGCCCTGGCTGTCATCCCACCCTGGTTCAGACTCTCAGCCTCCTTTGCTTTGCAGAAGATCAGCCTGGAGTAAGCAACTCTATGAACAAGGACACTCTCAGATGCTCATGCTGTGTTAGACGTTACATGTCTTCATGTGACAGAATTGTATATAGAAGAGAGAATGGAGGATGACAAGAGAGGGAGGAGGGAAAGATTCCTACAGAGCAAGATGGCATTGAACTCCTAATGGTTCCTGCCCAATTCTCTTCAGAGAGAAATGCATCTCAGTACAATTCTTGTATCAGGGCATGCAGTATTCCAGCTCATCTTTTGCCTTTAAAAAATTCAAATTAGCAGGTAAATACATGCTTACAGGAGAATAACCTGAACTCAGAGTAAGGCAGCCTGTGTTGGGGCTGGATTCAGCCACACCACATTGGCCAAGGTGCCCTCCAAGCCATGCTCCTCACATGCCAGCATCAAGGGGATGAGGATGCCTGGGGCAGACAGGGAGTCTAGACTCTCCTGCCCTGGGGTATGTGCAGCCTTGCCAAGGCCACGCTGAGACTGTTTAATCCTATTAAAGCATAAGCTGGGAGTACATGATACTCATTAGAAGAAAATAGCTTGCTTTGTTCCCCAGACCTAAACCCCACAGCAGCAGAGGCTGTGGGATAACCCACCATTACTGATCTCTATAGGCAGGGCTTGCCACCCCATTTCACTAGCTGAGAAAATCCCACAGCCCAGCTCTTTGCTCCCTTCTGAAGGCACAGGTCTAGGATCCCTACTTTGTACAAGTGCCATGCATTTCCAAAGGGGATTTGCAAGTATGAGAGCCCAGCTAGTCCTCCAGCTGCTGCTTTACAGGCAGACCTCTGCACACAGAGCCCATCCAGAGCCAACAGCCAGTTGTCACTGTCGCCACACTGGCCTTCTCTCTGTTAAAGTAGCAACAGATAAAAGTGGGTGTGTTGTCTTATACTCCTTGTGCTGCATGGTCCTGAATCTCTCGCTGTCACTGCTAGCTTTGTGTACACACATGAAAGTCACAGGATGCAACCTTTAGGGCAGGGTGGGGAGGAAGAAAAAAAAAATTGACTGGTTGTATAAGTCAGCAAATGAATCTGGTCAAGAAGAGTAATAATTTGTCAAAAAGTGGGTGAAAAGGTATAGGAAGATGGGCTATGCAAACTCATCCAGATTTATTTGTATGTGGAAGGTGCAAGAATTCCATAGCACATGAAGAGATCTCTTTTGCAGCATCTAGCTCAAGCACAGGATTCAAGACTTCCAATGGTTTTAGCTGTCCTAAACATTAATAAGTTTAGCAGATTAAATAAACTATCTGAAACATGAAGAAGTTTTCCTCTTCCAAAACTGCTTATTTTTAAGGTATTTGTGCTGCACTGCAGCACACAGGGTTGATTAGCTATCACCTTACTAAGGAAGTGATGAAATCAGCATTGTTACTTTTATTCATTCCACCTATAATGAGTTGAAGCAATTCCTCCCACTCTCATGCCATTCAGCAAGACGCAGCCGTGTGTATCCAGGTAACCGCTGCTGCAGCCAGCTCTGGGCTGCCAGACGTGTGCCCAGGGACACATCTCCCAGCAGCTCACGAAGGGACCGGGAAGGAAGGAGCCAGCCCTCCCAAAGCAGTAACACACCTGCACCTACAGAAGCCAATGTGCTTGTTTGCCCATCTTCCCCAGAGAAGCCTGGCGAGAGCATCCAGATACTGGACTGCTCCGTGTGTACATGGAACTGTGTAAAGCAGAACAACGGAACAAAACTCAAAGAGAAGCAGGAGAACAAACGGCAACAAGGGGAAGAGAGACATATGCATGTAATGAAGAATTAAGTGTTTTTCATTCCTTCATGCATATTTCCTGTCTTGTTTCTCTGCATCCCCAAGTACTAGAGCATTGCCTCCCTGTCTTCTGACAGCAAAAAGCCTGCCCCTCAGTAATAACTGTAAACCCTGTTATTTAAAGAGGCTACCAGCTGATCCTGCTTCCCTTCCCCCCCGCCCCCCAGTCAACTGAGCTGTCATTCTCCCCTCCCCCTTGATGCTTGCCTCAGGCAGCTCCCCTCTAGATCTTCACTAAGAGTATTAATTCACTGTGCCACTGAAGAAGCTGTCACCACAGACCTTTCTGTACTGGCTGTGTTCACTGACAGTTTACATCAACAAAGCAGAAGTCCCTCACTCCCTATATCCAGGAACGTGCTTTAAAAAAGCATTGTCTAAAACAAAACATGAACATAATTTTTTTTTTTTTTT
>JAAGAY010008617.1:0-20253 GCA_011801015.1 Ardeotis arabs
GGAAAAAATTTTTCACCATGAGAGTTGTAGATCACTGGAACAGGTTGCCCAGAGAGGTGGTGGGTGCCCCATCCCTGGAAACATTCAAGGCCAGGCTGGATGGGGCTCTGAGTGACCTGATCTAGTGGGGGATGTCCCTGCTCCTTGCAGGGGGGTTGGACTAGATGACCTTTGAAGGTCCCTTCCAACCCTAACCATTCTATGATTCTATGATTCTATGATTTATCAGTGCTAATAGTGCACTGTACAGCATTCTTCAGTGTAACAGGTGGCCTAGTACTGACTAAGTTGATCACATACCAGAAACACTACAGAAATGACAATGCATGCCAGAACTGGGAGAGGTACCTTCAAGTGCAATGCTGTCACATCAAAGTTAAACTGTTTTCAAGACCTGCTCTAGCACTGGTCACAGGCAGTGCCCTTTTCTAGGTATGTACATCTTCTCTCTTGGATTTAGCTGTGTCATCTCTGATTTGATCCTATGTCAGTGTGCCATAGGCACACTGAAGGGAATATTCGGATGGTAAAACTTCAGAAAAAAATGAGGTCTTTAGAAGATGATTCCAGCCATTTTGACTCACCTTCTAAGTGTAACTTGACTTGCAGTGGGAAAACAAGCTTAGAATATTTTCTATCTATGACCTGTGTGCAACAGAGGTGAGGAAGTAAGCATTTCCTGTGTTTCTATGCTATTAGCTTAGTGCAGGAAGTAGAGGAAATTATAGCAAATTCTAGCTCATATTTTTATGGTCATATTTTAGGTGTGGCTTCTAGAGGTTGGATGGTGAAAAGGAAAGAAAAATTCACGACTAGATAACAGTCTCTGCAGCCTGTCCTCTAGAGTGGTTGACTGAGCTAGAAGGAACAGTAATGCATCTCGGGTATCCATTACCTAGAAAGTAACTTCTGGCTGCTTATGGGAGATGTGGGACATAACAAAAAGTGGACTCAGCACGACTATGTAATAGAAATCACAGGCAATATTTTATTGCCTTGCTACTTCAAACATATACCAATTCAGATTCATCCTACTCTTTCAGTGATGCATCTTCTATGTCATTTCACCAATCTGTCAAAAAATTGAAAGGCTTTTCTATTAAATTGGTCCTCTACTTCTTCAGATCCCCACTGTTTTCTGAGATCTGTTGAAATAATTATTATGCTTCCAGAACAGTTTTTCCTTCATGTTACTTGAGACTGGTACTCCAGGTCTTTGTGACTGGTTAACCAAAAAGTCTTCAAATGGCATTTGATGTTCAGGACCTGATGACCATAAGAAATCCTTCTGGAACTAGCATTTTAATGCCACCTTCCTGGTAGAAACTTCATCCTTGTCATCAAAAATAACTAACTCACAAATTATTTAATATCAACTTGCAAGTATTTTAAGTATCATGTTCATAAAGCTATGCCCAAGAAAGAAACCAAAAGGGATATTCAAAGTGGAAGAGTGAAAGAGCAGGTAAGAAAAAGTCTGGACATTTATTCACTGTGTTCAGCTTTGGGGCCCCCAACATAAGAAGGACATGGACCTGTTGGAGCAAGTCCAGTGGAGGGCCACGAAGATGATCAGAGGGCTGGAGCACCTCTCCTATGAAGAAAGGCTGAGAGAAGGCTCCAGAAGGACCTAAAGGGGGCCTACAAGAAAGCTGGAGAGGGACTTTTGACATGCAGTGACATGACAAGAGGTAATGGCTTTAAACTGGAAGAGGGTAGATTTAGATTAGACAAAATGAATTAATTATTTACTCTGGGGGTGGTGAGGCACTGGAACAGGTTGCCCAGAGAAGCTGTGGATGCCCCATTTCTGGAAATGTTCCAGACCAGGTTGGATGGGGCTTTATGCAATGTGTTGCAGTGGAAGGTGTCCATGCTTATAGCATGGGGGTTGGAACTAGATGATCTTTAAGGTCCCTTCCAACCTAAACGGTAGTATGTTTCTATGATTCTATAATTCTTTGATTTCAGTATGCAATAAGTCTTATCTTGGTGGATCTGGTATTTTTGTTTGTTTCTCTTTGTATAGACAGAAGTCAGACTTCTTGAGTTAAAAACATGCTGGAATATCTGATCTATTGATTTTTAGTGAGTTCTTTACATTTGTCTCCAAATTCAACTCCAATGTCCAAAACTCTCATGGGGGATTGATTTCACATACAAGCAAGAAGAGGAGAAGGTCACACATAAAGTTTTTAGAATGAAGTCTTTACACAATGCACTGTTTGGCTTGCACTCTATTTCAAGAAGGCAGATCTTGAGGGACTAAATTTGACGATCAGCAATTTGAGATGCAATTCATTAAAATAGAGAATGAAGAGGAGCTTTTGTGCAGGTGGTAGAATAGCCAGATCTGAAAGTCCAGCCTAGAACCAAACGTTGTTATGTTTGCAAAGTATATATTTATGGATGATGCAGTCCTTGAATATTTTTTTCAATTACAGTAATAAAATCATGGCAAATACAGCTGCATAAATTGCTGGAGGTATATTAAGAATGAATTTGATTATTCTCAAATTATGTTCATTAAATTTTGTTCCTGTCTTGTCAATAGGTAGTCTATTCAAAACAACACTGAAACAGACAAATTTTCAATAAAACACTATTTCTTATGTAAGCTAGTGTCTTCATTTGAGTATATTTTCTGCCCTACAATACTCTCTGACACCAAGAAATTCAGAGAATGTTTTCCTAGAATTAATTCTAATCAACTCTCCTCTATACATATATACCAGCAATAGTGATTCTGCTTATATTTCTGTGAAAATCAATGGATCATTATTTATCGTACATTATTTTGAAAATTCTCTTACATTGTCTTATTAGGAGACAATTACTCAAAACTTCAGTTGTAGCTCTCCAGCATATTCTATGTCAGTTGCTGAAGTCCTTATGATATGGCTGCTTAGCTTCACAATGGGATGTAAAGGTAGTAGAGACAACTTAAGTCCCTAGACTGACCCACTATGAGTGGTTCCTCTCAAAGGGAAGGAGTAAGAGGTAGGAGCAAGGATGGAAAATACATATCTTCAAAAAGAAAGGACAAAATCAACTCAGAGGAATTTGTAGCGGAGTTATAGAGGCAAAATGTCTTTCCCCTGATGGTAACTTTATCTGCTTTATGTAGGATTGTATGTATTTAACTTCCAACATCCAAGTAAGGCCAGGCTAGAGAGTGTTCTCTTGAGAACTCCTTAGTCGCTCCTGAGAAAAACTCTGTGCCAAGTTCCAGAAGTGGGTACTTTTAAGAGGCCTTCCAGTGCTCTGATAAGAGAAAATGCATTAGATAGTGTACATGTCAATGTATCGAAAGACTAATCTTCCATTAAGTGGGAAATGTTGAAACACTGCAATTTACTTTTCCTGAGGAAAAAACTAGTGCACATGAAAAGCTCTAGTCATGTTCTATTAAAGACAATTAATTAGATTTGCCTGTTACTGGTAGTTATTTAAATAAAAGTTTCTCTTACTTAGGGTATTACATTTTGAAAAATAATAATGAAAAATCAATTCTTCTGAAGAAGTTGAAAATTCTGGTGGGGAATACAGACAAAATGCTACATATTTGGAAAAGTTCAATGAGTTTCTGTGCTTAAGTGTGATGTCTGAGGTACTCCTACTTCCTTCATATTTTTATTAATAGGTATCCTAGAATTAAAGAGAGTGTTATTCCTGTAAGTATTCATCCTCTGATGGTATTTCCCACTTGGAGTAATCTTTTAGTTGTGACATTACCATATTCTTCTAAGGCAATGAGAGATAAGGACTTCAGATAGGTATAAATAACAAGAGAAGATGGACTTACGTACTGAACTCCTCAGGAAAAAATCCCTATCAAAATCATAACCCAAAACCAGGCAAAACATTGTTTGGACAAAAAAAAAAAAAAGGGCATTATTAGTTGTCCTTTCCACTTTCTCCTTTCCAAACATATTTATTTTTCTCATAAAATACTGATTAATGATGAGACATACTGCGTGGAAAATTTGGAAGAGTTTGGAAAAAGGTGGGCTTACAAACAAGCTGGAGTAGCTTTTTATGCTTGTTATTAAAATCCTAAGTATAAGCATTAGTAAATATCATTCAATGAAATATCATATAGTGTCACTGAATTAATCTGACAGGGAAAGATTTAAAACTATTTTATGCTTGGCTGTGGTGTGTGCATATGTGAATTCTATTTATGTGCCACTACCAACTGCAGCTTAGTCAGAGAATTGTTTGTTTAGGAGAGTAGAGCCTGAATTTTTCACAAATTTGATGCTGAGAAATTCACAACAAAGCTACCCCAGTTATTTCTATCTCTAGATTTGTCCCTTAAGAAACAGCTTGTTTTGCAATAGAAGGTGGCAGATATCAAGATGACCTATCAAATTGTCATCTTGTGTGCATGTCCTGATACTTGCAGTAACATGGCCCAAAGTGATACTATAAACATAAGGTGAATGTGTCAGAAGAGATAGCATGAAGAACAGGACTTCCCTTGTGATTGAAAAGCCAGATAACTAATTAATTTGCTGCCTATTATCCTTTGCATTTTGGGCACTTAGCCATCATATGATCTCTAAAAATATCTGATAGTGTAATTACAATGGCAAACAGTTGGAAATTACCTTTTATCTTTACAGTTCAATGTACAAAGAATTGCTCTGTGAAGTGCAGTCCCTACCAACACAGTGTGCTATATATTTATCTTTAATTCCTGAGGCATTTTTTACTCAAGCTTTCCACAGGCATGTTGATTACCTGTAAATGATTACCAAAGCACAAAAAGAAGTAGTTCAACAATGCTACAGTTGTGTATAATGTAAGTAATTCAGGTTATTTTCGCATGACTTTTTTTTTTGTATTGAATTGCTTTATGAAAATTTGTAAATAATAATAAAAATAGAAACAATAAAGAACATCTCTTTCCAATGTCCAATAGTGTTTGTACAGCATATTTCAGGACTGCACAGTGGATATAGGACTTTACTAGTGTTCTACTTTGGAAGACTTGACTTTATTTCTGAAATTAAAAGAAATAAATGCAATGATTAAATCAGGATTTTAAATGCAATGATTAAATCAGGATTTTAAAAAATCAAATTTATGTTATCATACAAACTTTACCAAGGTAGGAATTATATCAAGTTCAGAAACTATCTTGAATAAGAATACTTCATATTTGTTTAACCATCTTTCAGAACAAAGCCATTCTGGACAGCATGACCTACCAGCAGGGAATTACAGCTCTAGGGTTTCGTTTTCAGAAATGAACCTTCACCTGGATGCAATGCCAAATAAAAGGCAAATTTTGTTTGTGTATGACTTTTTTAAACTAATCTGAAAGTACATTTTCCTCTGCAGATTTGCACACCAAAAACAAAAGCAGCAGAGGAAAGGAGACATTTACCCTAGAGGAATTGTTACAGTGAGAGATTTTAGAATAATAGAAAAAACATGGCTCTTCAGAACATCTACATCCTGTTCAAAACGAAAGTCCTACATTAACAATTGGTTGTATACCCTGTGAGCAGGTGTTCGGGGATAAAGCAGGTACCCAAGCTAACAGTGAACAGATGTATGGAATTTCTCTCGTGACAGCTATCTGCTTAAGGAAGAAGGTGAAGACAACTTTTGCACTACAGCTTCAAAATGCATGAAGACGCTTTGCTTTTGGTTTTGCTGATTTTCTGACTCCATTTATTGCATTACTTAGATCTATCAGTATCCACTTTGGGGACATGAAAAAAAATAATGTTAGTTCCCTCAAAGTTCACATTTCAATCTGGAGCAGTAGTGCAGTTTGAAGCAAATCTCTCAAGTCATTTCCAGTTACTGAGAGTAGGTTCAATTCACAGAACTTTGATGTGTGTGAAGTACTTTTCTTTTTTGTTTTTTAAAAAAAGAAACTGCAAGCTTCACACCAGGTGTGCACCAGATGTGTTCCAACTTTTAACTGGAATTTGAGGGTTTGGCTGTTTTTTTGGATCACATTGCTATGCTTATATGGTGTGTGCTCTACCAGGAGACCAGACTAAATGTGTCTGAAGAAAAGACTCTGAGTTGCAAATAATGTAGTCGTGGGGGCCAAGCACCAGCTGCTTCAACCTACTGATCAGCTTCTATTTCACTGAATTAATGTAGACATAACATAGACATACTCAAGGATTATTTAGGACAGTTCTAGGCAATCAAACAAATCAGGAAATGAACTGTAGATTGAGGTCCAGTTAAAATTTCTGCCATCAATAACATCCCAAGCATTCTTGTATTTGAGACTATATGTCTAGGATGGGCAGATTTGCTCCTTGTAATTGTGAAATGAATTTGAAAATCACAGATCAGAAATACACGAACAGGATAAAGTCTCAATGAGAGTCTGGAGCATGTATTTAAAATGTCAACATCATTACTTTATAGATGACATACACCTTATAACTCTATGATACATTCACTTTTGAGGTAGTATTTCAGATTTAGAGTAGTGGTTCTGGAGAATAAAAGGCTCTTTTCACCACCACAAGTCTCAGTTCAGTGAGTGATTCTGCAGGCTTTCAATAGGCAACATATGCCTGAATTCGGTACTTTTAGCAGTGAGAAGTTAATTAGTCTGTTTAAATATTGAAAATGTGACCCTTTTGTCATGCAGTGTCAAATGTAGTTATGTTTTGTGACATGGATTAGGGTCTCCTGAAAAGAGAACTGAGACTACCAAATCAATTTTATTTCAGATGGGAAGCAGTCATCAGATGGCAACAATTTTGACAACTGTCAATGAATATGAAAAGATTTCTGTGTGCTAAACTGTCTGATATTATTAATCTTTTGAGCAATCCAGGCTCTGAAGTGGCTTCACTTTAGCTTTAGTAATAATAGTTCCTCATCAAGCCAGAGATCTGTATTTTTGTTAAATTAGACCATATATATTTTCAAGTTTTAATTTTCATTATGAATGATCCTTCTTTTTTTTTTAGAAAAAAAGGTTGAAGTATAACTATGAAATAAACAGTGTAATGAAAAATAAGATTATTTTCCTAAATTCAAGAAATAGTATCCTTCCAATAGGTGTGATGAGGAATGATATAATGACCTTATTTTTTTCTGCGCAGATTTTTTCTATGTTTTCAAGAAATGACTTTATTAGGGGCAGAGGCTAGAAGGACTGAGCACTATACCTTATGAACTTGTTATCAACAGCAGAAATAACAGTGGAGTCTTTCTGAAATTATAAATGTTGTAATTTGTTCCACAGTAATGGGGAGAAATGTAAGATATGACTATGACACAGCCTTCACAGATTGAATTAGTGACAGATTAATGAAGAGAAAAGAAATGCATTGTGGGAATCATGAACCTGTGACAGCTATGCCATCCTTTTTGGTATACTCACAAATGAAGTATCCCTATGAGACTAGAATAAGAGTGTGATTAGCTCAGCATTGCTTTTTTTTCTCCCACTATAGACTTCAGTTTTAATAATAATTAAAGAATGATGCCTGAATCCCATCTGAATGGCTTTTAAAGTTTAACTTACGGTTGCTATTCACAGAGCTTAGCTTGCAAAGGAGACTGAACAGATCTGCACAACTAATTGCGGAGTATTACACTGATACTTCATCTCTCATATCAATACCAATTAAGTCTGCTTAGAGTACATCCCATATAATTTTAACAGGGACAGAATTTTTAAACCGGTAAGGCGTTTCCCGGTGTGTATAAATGCACTTTTGCCAGTAAGATTTAGAGTCTTTTTCAGGATCTTGACTACTGAAGATTTCCTCAGATGTTGTTTAGCCATGAGAATAGTAAATATTCTGTTCTTTGCCAGAGTGATTTTGTTTCATTAGCATAAATAAAAAATAAAGCATAATAAGACAATGTTGCTTAACATGTGCATACAGAAATACTATAATAGGCATCTGGCAATTGGTGGGAGATCATGAGATCAGTGAACAAGACCTGTACAGAAGCAGTATGGGATTCCTTTTTGTGATGGGAGCTTCGCTGAAGCTAATTTTCCCAATGTGGCTTAACATTTTGCATTATAGATCTAAGGAAATTTTTTAGGTATTAGTCCTCAAAGACTAGACAAGTCTCAGGACTAGTACCTGAACAAGTATCAGGGTGTTATTCATATTATTATTCAGATGCTGGCAACACAAAAAAAAAAAAATGTGCATACAAAGGTGAAAGAAAATCATAGAATCTTTAAGGTTGGAAAAGACTTGCAAGATCATCATGTCCAACCATCAACCTAACACCACCATGCCTACTAGACCGTGTCCTGAAGTGCCACGTCTACACGTTCTTTGAACACTTCCAGGGATGGTGACTCCACCACTTCCTTGAGCAGCTTGTTCCAGTGCCTGACCACTCTTTCAATAAAGAAGTGTTTCCTAATATCCAATCTAAACCTCCCCTGCCACAACTTGAGGCCGTTTCCTCTCGTCCTATCACAAGTTATTTGAGAGAAGAGACTAACACTTTGGAAGTAGATGAATAAGATATGGGACATAAATACTCTATATTTGCAAATTCTAACTAAAAAACTCCCCATTATTCTTGGTTGATTTCAGTTAACTGCTGAAATGCTGCAGGCTTGCTGTACTGTTTTAGTATTTGCCATTCCTACCACATAGAGGAACTAGCACAGCTGAGAGGAAACTACACTCTCTTCCTCAAGTTAATTTTTGTATCTCATCATGATGTGGCCAATAAGGCTGACAAACACTGCCAAGGTTTTATGCTTTTATTTGAAGGTATTGCTTGTCTGGTAGGAGCTGGGTAGAAAACAGTTCGAATTTTACAGTATTCCCTGCACATCTGCAGCAGAAAGCAGTGAAATCACATTGAATATTGGGAAGTCACACAGAGATGAATGTATTAATTATAGCAATTCTTGTATCTGCACCAGCTACAAATAATGTTACCTATGTTAGTAGATAAGCTTTTTTGCATGACAGTTCATTACTCCAAAGGCAACAGTGATGGAAACTAATTGGTATGTGACAGTATGTCATGTTGACTTTTCTCAGAACACTGGACATGCATGATTTTTGAAGCATATCTTGTTTTCGTAAAAAAACCCTCTCCTTTATTTGTGTGCTAAACTTTCTAAATTTTCATTCCAATCGGTTTTACAAGTAGTAGGTATGACTGATTGTGTCATCTTAATGTATATAAAAGTAGCTAACGTTTTATTTCATTACTTTCATAACCAATGCTAAAAAACTTTAAGTTAGACTCTATTAAAATAAGTCTACTCGCAGCTGAGCCTCTGATTTCAGAAATCTTAGTGTGTTTAGAAATTCAAGCCTGTGTTGTATTTCTAGGAACAGTGCTGATCAGCAGTGGTTAACTTGCTAATGTTGGCTTGAACTAACTCTGAAATAATAATTATATACAATTATTTTTGTAATTTCTCTGAAGCTTCATCTAAGTATTAGGTAATGTTCCACTTAGAAAATTTTTACGTAATTTACAAATTATACTCAAACAGTATTCTGATGAAGAATTGACTGTTCAAACCATCCTAGATGGTGTAGTATGAACTTTTAGACAGCCTTAAACATTCAAGATAGTCGAAGCACTTAAGCTGTTTTAAGATGACATAAATGCTTAAATTGCCTAAAATCCTTAGAGTAGTGTATGGTTTTAAGGCACATTAAGTCCTCTGGTGCCATAATCACCTGAACCACCTCAAATTTTTCAAATGTCATAGACTTTCAAACATCTTAAATAATATTTGGGGTGGTGTAAGGGCTTAAACTGCTTTATGGAAGTATAAAGGTTTAAATTACTAGTAGACTACTTTGAGAAGTGTTTGCTTTTGAATATATGTAACTTTTTAGAGACTGCTTGGTCATGAAAAGAATACTAAGGATCTAATCCTGATGATGTGTTATATATTGTGTTGCATTCAGATCTCAGCTAGAAATTCTTTGGTCATATTGCAAGACCCTGCAGACACTTGCTGAAGCACATCCCTAAAAATGTATCTTGCAGAAATGCACATTATATCTCCTGTGTTTGCCTCTTACTGCAGCTGCCAGTCTTTGATGAACAGCTAAAATCACATAAAGTCATGGTACCAGACCTTATGCATGATCATATCAGTTTCTCCCGCTCTATGATCACTTTCCATTCCCATGTGCAGGGAAGGAAACCTTACATGTGCACCCACCACCCAGATGTCAGTACAGAGGTGAGCACAGGTTTGTGGTAAATGAAGAAAGAATGGTGAGAGATTTTGTGCTCCCTCTCCACAAGGTGTCATATGGGCTACCCACTTCTCTGATAGTTGGTGTGAGTCACAAGTGGTGCCAGGGCTTCTCAAAATGTGCCTAGAGTGGTGTTAGCTGCCAATCCTCCCTTGACCTGGCAGGATTCCATGACTGCTCTTGTGTTCTGTTATTGCAGAAGAATTATACACAAAAGGAAAAAAACGTTGGTTTGTCAGAATCTTCTGACAGCTTGTCAGAACCAGTCTCTAAGTGTGGATGAAGTAGCTGTAATAAAAAAATGAATGTGCATGGTCTTCGCAAAAGTGTGTGGTGAAAGAATTAATAAGGTATGTCAACAGGACATACCTGTTTAGTCTGTCTGCAGGTCTTCTGTTCCATGATTTTAGGCTCCACTATGAGGACATAAATGATCAATTGAACAGTTTATCTTTAAACGGGGACAATGAAAGCATTTATAGTAATTACTTTAAACTTCGTAAATATCAATCCACAGTGTAAACCCCAATATGATTTTGAGTAAAAGCACTTAGGCTAGGTCTAGAAAAGCATACTAGAAACAGTCTAAAAGAATGGTCCTAATACTCTCACGTAACACTTAAACCAACTGAGATTTCTGCAGCAAAGTACTAGAATAATCTACTCTTTCCTAAGTCAGAATCTTTTCAAGGCTGGCTTTGCCACTACTCAAAGTTCATGCACCTAAGTTTGACAAAAATTTAAAGTAAGCCTTTTTGTACCTTACATATCCAATTTAAGAGTCTGCTATGGAAAAGTTTAGCCACCCTCTCAGCCATATACGAATCCTAGTGGCTGTCCCACATACGCTTTAAACCAGGGAGGAGATAGGCTCTTTCATAGAAATACAATTGTTTCATAAAAATGGGCACAGCACTAGTTTTCATAGAACCATAGCATAATTTGGGTTGGAAGGGACCTTTAAAGGTCATCTAGTCCAACCCCAAGGAGCACAGACATCTTCAGCTAGATCAGGTTGCTCAAAGCCCCATCCAATCTGACCTTGAATGTTTCCAGGGATGGGGTATTCGCCACATCTCTGGGCAACCTATTCCAGCGTTTCACCACCCTCACTGTAAAAAAAATGTTCTTTATCTCTAGTCTACATCTACCTCCTTCTACTTTAAAACCATTACCCCTTGTCCTATCACAACAGGCCCTGCTGAAAAGTTTCTCCTCATCCTTCTTACAAGCCTCCTTTAGGTACTGGAAGTCTGCTATAAGATCTCCCTGGAGCCTTCTCTTCTCCAGGCTGAACAACACTCTCTCAGCCTGTCTTCACAGGAGAGGTGTTCTACCACTATTGTTTGAAAAAAACAGATCAGAAAGACAAGTTCATTTTGAAGTACAAGACATGAATCCAAATTCACTGAAAGAATACAAGTTATGATCTTTCCTTCCTAAGGATCTTGATTAAGATCTTAAAAAAAAAAAAAAAAAGAATTCAAACAGCTCCCTTCTCTGTGATGTAATTTTGAGGTCTCACTCTCTCTCATTTCTGAAACCTAGGTTTGGACCAAAAGCCAGCTGCCTAAAAGAAAGACATTGTGATTTTGAGGGTTGCTGTACCTATATATCTTTCTGGATGTTATCTCTCTAGGTATCTGTTCCGTCCTGCTAGCTCAGATTCTGTCTCAAGCATAATTTCCTTAATTTTACCTCCTTTCTGCTATTAGGTGTATTCTAGCTCCAGTCTACAAGAGTTTCTAGGCAGAAACTTGAGATTTGCAGAACAGGACACATACAGCAGAACAAAAAAAAAATGACAGACATCAAAATACATCCTACAGATATTTTAGGGCAGATGGCTGAACCATACTTGAATAACGTAAAATGAAGTTTGTGATGTCTTTTTGCATCAGAGAAATATAAAGACAGAAACAGTGAATACTCTAGAATTTGATACTACCATGTGTGGAGAGTTCCTACATGTACTGTTGTATACGTACGGATGGAGTTTTTCCTTGTTAAAGAACACATACTTCCATGCAAGCTGAGTAAAGCAGCAAGTTTCATCGGCATCATGTATGCTAGCCCATAATTTCTAAATACATGGTTAGATACTAGCAACAGTATTGTGTATGTGTGTAACTTTGAAGCTGTACAGTTAAGAGCCTACAACAGGGGAATCAGACCTGTTATGTGTTAAACAGTTCCCTGATTTTTAACAGCAGTTGCTCTGGGTCATTTGTTACATTTACCTTTGTTGAAGGTTTCAAGACTTCATTATTTGTCCTTGGTTCTGTTACCAAATGCAAATGATTCTGAAGTGAGATGTCCTTGGTTACGATTGTTACAGCACTCTACTAGGTATTACAGTTCCTTTCCTGCACATATGCCTTTTAGATGACTTTGTCTTCATAACGATAAGATTGGTGCAGTAAATTAACAATCCCAGCCATTGTGAATAAGTATGCATAATCTGGAAGTGATTTTTAACTTCTGTAAGAGCAGCCTGAAAATTTATTTAGATCACAAGCTCTTATCTGGGACTGGATTCTGCTAGGCTATATTGTTATTGAAAGTGAAGCAGGATGAAAATATCTTGGCTAACAAAGAGGGACTGCTTTTGAGCTGTATTTTGATCATTTGATAAAACATATACTAACTGATAGGAGTATGAAGTTGCACAAAGACCAATTAATTTCTGTTCTGTGGAGAGCTGGGGTTATTCTAAGTGAAGGTAGGCACAGGTCGGAGAAAGTAGTGGCCCTTAATTTTCCTCCTCGGGAGCAGCTTGGAGATGTATTGTAACTCAGAAACAACCAGACTGGACTAGTATCAAATGATCACCAACCCCTGCCTGCTCATCACAGTCCAGTTATGGCTGGTAAATGGGAATTTAAAGGCAAAGCAATTAGACTATCATATGTAGTTGGCAAAATAACCCTGTTCCTTATTCAGTTATGTTACTAGTCTTCTGTCTATGGAGTTGGATAAGGGAGAATATTTTTTCTCCATGTACTTACATTGGTTTTGAATTTCCTTCCTCTTCATTTTAAGTTTTCAGGTTGACATCTTGACAGACCGCCTTAGCTTTACACAGAATTAGTAACAGACAATGTAATTCTATTAATTCATTGTGGTGGATTAATCTCAAATCTGCACTACAACATTAGTTGTACCAGAAACTCATGGATATAACAGTGAATACTTCAGTTAGATAACAACGCTGTTCAGATTTTCCTCATGTATCATTCTACTTAGTTTGTACTATCAGAAAAAAATGCAACAAAGTATGTAGGAGAAATTTTTAACACTGGGGAATCAAGGAAGTTTGCTTTTATTTAAAAAAAAAAAAGAGTGCCAGTATATTAGCAACAATTCAGGGGATTAAAAATACATCATTCATATTTTGGGTGAGTGGATGTTATTCAGTCCCCTTCAGCTAAACTAGAGACATCCTACTTGAATCATTGATTTTCCAGATGGCTGAAGAAATAAAATGGTTTTAGATTAAACAAATTTAATTTGTTGAGAATTTTTAGCTGAAGAAAATAATCAGTTTTGGTTGAAATAAACATTTCTTTTTGTCTGGGAGCATTTCTAAAAATAAGAAAATGAAGTGCCACTCTTAAAATCAGTGACTGTGTATTCAGTTTAGGGAGAGCCCCCTAACTTTCATCCAAGTGAATTTAATGAAAGAACTGTGATATTCTGAAGGGAGACTCAGTCTCCTTGAGATTATAATCAGCCTTCTCCTATCAAAATAATTTTGAAAGTGGTGATATGAGTGGTTTAAACAAATGAGTATTTTTTTTTCCTGGACTAAAATATCACCAACGTTAATGCTTCTTTATAACCCCCAAAATGCTGGGTCAACCAAGAGCTTAATGTTTTTGGAGAAGAAAACACTTGTGAAAAATATTTCTTTATATATCTCAGTAAATTGTGAACCATGCAAACTCATTATAAAAACTGATGTTCCTTCAGTTATTAAAATTTCTGAAAATGAATTTCTGAAGTGATAATTGCCTAAAAATGAAACACTAATTGACTTTAGCAAAAAAGCACTGAAGGTACAATTTTCAGTACAAAATGGGACATCAGCTGCTCAGCAGCATGAGGGACCAGTTAGAAGCTAAACTAAGCCACTGTGAGAGAGGAAACAGCATGGGACCACCCCAGTGAAGTCCAGCCTGGAGCATAGGGAGAAGCTCAGTATGCAGCAAGAAGGAAATTGTGCCAACACCAAGGGTTTTTTAACACCTGCAAACATGTCCTGTTGTGAAGAAGATGTGGCAAGGCCTCGTGCTCTTGCTGTTTACCTGCTCTGCAAACATGTGAGAATAAAATGTTTCCCTCTATTTAGCTCCTTTGATCATCTTGTGTTCACGGTGTTTGGGTGTTGCTCCAAACAGCTCACTCATGCAGCTCAGAAAAATAATGAGGGAAATAGGAGCATGGCAGGAGAACAAACCAACTGTGGCTAAAATTTATTGTATGGATTAGCTACTCTGCTGACCTTCATTATAAGGCTAAGAAAAAGTGTGCACAGACTAACAGCTACGTAATTGAGCTCCGGTACAAATGGTGTTATTTGCAGCGGCTGTAATACTTATGAAAGTAACTGCTTCGTTAAAGTTCATAAAAAGTTTGAGTGTGGGAGTTGACATTTTTGTAAAACTTATGAGTAACACCCCATACACCCATGAAAGTTAAACAGACTTCTATGAAACTCATCACACAATTTAGGGAATGCAGTAGGTACATCTCTGCCAACTACAATAGAAATTGTATGAGAACAGACAAAGAACATCTCTGGACAGTTTAGTTCATACTTCAGAAGCAGTATCCAAGCTGTCTGAGCTTCCTCGTGTAAACTCATGATTAGAATGGGGCTTTCTGTCAGCTGTGACAAAAAGGTCATTAAAAATTTCAGACAAAGTTGCAGATTCCCTTCACAAGTATCAATAAGGATGGCCTCTCCTGTTTCCCAAGTTTTCTTTTTTTCTTTTGAGTAGCCACTTACATTTGCACAAGAATGTGCATTGTTACATTATATGTTAAAGATTATATGCTATGGTTATAAAGTGTTCTTTCCATTCATCACTGCAAGGGAGCAGCAGCATCTGCCAACCAAGAAGGAAGAAAGACCTCTGTAAACAAACACATTAATCTTACTGTTTTCATACATCTGTTAAGTCAATGCAGAGGAGAAGACTATTATAGTTCTCTCATTCTGTGGGACATATCCCCGGGGAGGAGTCTTCTCAGTATGGGATAGAGGGCTTCTCCCAAAGTAGTAAAAGTAACAAAGAAAAAGGAACGGTGGGGAAAGCAGACTTTTTACACTGAATTTAAACAGCAGTGTCACCAAAATCAGGACCTTTAAGTGCACTGCAGGAACACATTATTTATTTTTTATGTCCCCGAGATTTGTAAGTCTCTTAAACATAATTAGTATCCCTTTTCTGAAGTCCAGTACAATCTCCACAGGAGCTTGAAATGTGTCATTTTTAGATCTGCATGTCTTGCTGTTTTATAAACTTGTCCTCCATATGTTGTAACATTCACATTCACAGTATATTGCTAGTGTCATTTTCCCATTTTCTTTTGAGTTTTATAGTATATTGGGGTTTGCATTTAATAACTAATTATATACTGAGGGGAATTGATGTGGTTTATATTTTATGAGTTTCAGTGGATTATTAAGGATGAATTCATGTGGGAGTGAATGAGTTCCTCCATCTATACATATTTAATTTTTCTTACTTGAGGGCTCTTTACTGAGTGATGCAGTTGTAAAATCTGGGAAGAACGCATCACAGCTTCACTGATGTGATGCAGTTGGCTCACAGTTCCTATCTGCATTTTCTAACTCTGCTTGGATGTGGAAAACCTTAAAATATAATGTTTTCATTTGCTGAACACTTGCCTTTATTTATCTGTTGCCTTCTCAGTTACCTTTCTTTGGTTTTACTTTTGGTTTTGTTTTTGCTTATTTCAGAAATGGTCCTTTTTTCCGTCTATTGTACTGGAGCTCTACAGACAATACTGCTGCCACAGTAGAGGGTCTGTGAGCTATCTCATCAGTACTTCCTGTAACATTAGAGTCTCTTTTAAGTCCATAATAAAGGTAGTGACACTAAATAAAGGCTTGTAGCATTTTCAGGAGATGTATTTACAGTATGCACTGTACAAATACTTACTTGTATTGATGAGATTGATACAGTGAGACCTGTCCTCTGTTGTGAAAGAAAACAAGGACACTATGCAAATAATACCATTCATTGCCATTTGAAGTCTTAAAGCATTTCAAGTTTTACATAATTGACAGTCTAAGGCACAGATTTATGGCCTTCCCTCTTCTGGGGCTGCAGAGAGAAACGCAAGTAGGCTTAAGTAAACTTTTAAACAAAGTTAAGCCCCTCTAATGTCCTGGGTCAAATTTGCAAGGGAACTTCCTTGCTAGCAATAGGAATCCATGAGTAGCATGTTTGTGGTAGTTTCCTCTAGCTAGCAGGAACACCTTGCCAGAAGAATCAGCAAGGTGTCACTATGCACTTGCAAGCAGAGTATGGAGCCAGGGATCCTGGACAAATTAGTTTCCTGAATACTGGTACATGCAGAAACATACCACAGCACTTCACTGTGCTAAACCAGCAGTGCTGTGCTGCAGTGACACACCCATTTTGCAGTATAGACATTAAATGACATGTCAAGAGATGAAGGATTGATACTACCAACAGCAGACACATTCTTTTACTGCTCATCAGCCCTGAACTGGAAATTTTTTGCTCCAGCCCTTTCTGTAGTGTGTTACCTCAATACAGCTGGACAGGCTGGGCTGTGGCGTTACCCATCGAAGATAAATTTCAGCAGATGGATCCCCATGTGGCCAGTGAACCTAGATGAAAACTGTTACTAATAAAGCAAACCCTATAAATTTCACCCTTTTCCTGTTTCAATACAATGCTATAAGTTCACTTTCCACCATATACATTTAGTGAAATATTGCCACAAGGCAATGCATTGCAAGTTATTATGCTATTGAAAAGCTAATTGAAAAAGCTGTTAGACACAGTCCAAACCATTACAAAAGGCTGCTGAATTATTCTCTTAAATTGAAGCAGGCTCACAGTCCATGTTATTGCAGAGGATACACTAACTCATAAGAGAACCTGTCGCCAACACTTTCCTTTTACGTTAGCACTTTTATAAATTTTTTTTAAAATGAATAAAGGAGAATTGGGGAAAAGTTTGAAGAAATTGGAGACAAAAATTGTATTTGAACTCTTATTATAATTAACATACTTGAAACCTTACAAGCAGGATTATTCTTCAAGCTATATGACACATTTAATAGCTTATATTTCTTTTTTCCTTACATAGAAAAAAATTAACCAAAAATATTTTGCTCAGTAGAATTTGACAGAATAAATATCACTTTACATGGTAATATCACCAATATTAAAGAAAGTATTTCAATTATTACTTTAGCATGCCTAATCTGAACTATTTCACAGTTACAAATTAGTTTGTTTCCATAGTAATTAATGTTTCCAGCTACTATAGTCCATTTTCTATCTACGTGACTTTTCATGAATCTACAGTTTTTTCATCTTGGGATAGACAATCAGATTTCTTAAACAGACAAAGCAGTTTCTTTTAACATTATCTGCCATTATGATCTTTTCAAAGGCTTATTCTGGGATCCTCTCTTACTGAATAAAGGGCAAAAAGAAAGAATGAAAAAGATGAAGAAAAGATAAAAAATAGACTCTCAGAAGACAAGATTGATACTGGCTAGCACATGATTGAGAAATTTTTATTTCTGTAATGGATCATGAGATGATCTGTGGTAGAAAGCACATCCACCATAATATATTTTATCTGTTTCCTCCAGTGTATTTGCTTTCATGTTTACAATAATGATTCTATGGCTTAAGAGCAACAACTCAATATTTGCCAGCAACTGCCACATCACAGTAACTGAGATTATTTAAGTTTTATCTTACGGTTAAATAGGAGATATCTGTGACGTCTTTGTGGTAATGAGGATGTCATATGGTGTCTCTTATTATTACATTGGAAAAATGCAAAATATCATCCTTCACTGTGCTGAAGAAAGTTTTTGTCTGTAATGTGTGACACTGTGGAAATACAGAGAAAGTCTGGACATGTCTTTCAACACAAATTTCTTTGCTAGTGTTAATGCTATTCACCCATAATAAGTCACTAGACTTGGTGAACTTCTACATTTATTGAGGTTTTAGGTGCTATTGCTGTGAGTTTACTATACTTCCTTCAAATTATCTTCCAGTTACATTTCTGGTGAACACTAATGTATTACTCTTTGAACTCTAATATTTCGTTAGTAATCACTCTCCCTCTCAGAACTAGACCAGAAAGGCTTTTTTTCAATTTAATTTCTTTGCATGCTAATTTCCATGGAACTTCATGCATATTCCCAGTACTTAGCAGAAGTGTGCAGTGTTTTTCAGAGAAGACGATGTTCCTCCAATTCTAACCATTAATTATGTTGTTTACAGGAATATTCATCATCCCAGATGACAGAAGTATGGGGTATACACAAAAACATGAGGGGTGCCTTTATGAGCTGATATAGACTACATACAAACAGTAATGCACCACTGGATTGATGACATGTCCATATTGTCAATTACTGATTGGAAAAGGTTTGACAGATAGATTAAATGTGCCTTGATTTTAAAACAGAGTGTCTGTTATACTGACTGGAAGAAGAATCTTTCAAAACAAGGAAGCTTTCAACAATCTGTTATCCTTAGATTGATTACCAACTAAAGAATTTCCATGGATATTTTACATCTTTTTACCTGAAATATTAATTAAGTGTATTTACTTATTGTCTACATGGCCTTGACAACAATTAAAAGTATTATAGAAGGAAATACTTCAAACTCTGTTGACATCTTCCCATATTCTTATGAGGTTCCAGGTTTCTCTATTCTAAAATACATGCAATTCAATTCCTAAGTCTTAAGTACCAGGAGATTTTCTTAGCAACAAATTAGAAAGAAAACAGTAGTTTTTCCTACTATCTTGACAGTTGATGTCAAAGACATTTCTGAAATATTTTCTGTTTTGCTGCTTATGTAACAATATTTTTCATAAATTATGAAAATTCATGAATTATTGTGTTGGCTTTGTTTAGGCCTGGGGGTGGGGCTACAGTGACAGCTTCTGCAAGAAGCTGGTAGAAGTTTCCCTTTTATCCAGTGAACTTGGCCAGGCGTAGGGCAGATCCACCGCTGGCCAGTGCTGAGCCAATTGGTAGCAGAATGTTCGGTGATAACACGTCTTTGATAATGTATTTAAGAAGGGGAAAACAGAAAAGAAAAAAAAAGAAGTGAAGAAGCAGAAGAGCGGGCCCGGGTGAGGGGCAGGTGTGAGCCTTGTGCGCCTTGCGGCCCTCGCCCCCTGGCCTCCCGCTGGGCGGCCGTCTGGGCCCAACTTGGCCCAGCCCGGCTGCAAGAAGTGGAGAGGAGATGTGAAGTGAACCTGAGAGGCATCTGCCTGAGCCAGCTGTGAAGAATTTCTTGTGAGAGGAACGGCTGCAGATGTCAAGGTCAGTGGAGAAGGAGGGGGAGCAGTGATGCTGCTCCCGGCAGAGATTCCCCTGCAGCCCGTGGTGCAGGCCATGGTGAGGCCGGCTGTGCCCCTGCAGCCTATGGAGGCCCACAGAGGAGCAGAGATCCACCTGCAGCCCGTGGAGGACCCCACTCTGGGGCAGGCGGATGTCTGAAGGAGGCTGTGGCCCGTGGAGGGCCCGCTCTGGGACAGCCAGTTCCTGAGCGACTGCACCCCATGGAAAAACAACCCACGCTGGAGCAGTTCATGAAGGACTGTAGCCCGTGGGAGGGACCTCAGGCAGGAGCAGGGGAGGAATGTGAGGAGTCCTTCCCCTAGGGAGGAATCATAGAATCATAGAATGGTTAGAGTTGGAAGGGACCTTCAAAGGTCATCTAGTCCAACCCCCCTGCAAGGAGCAGGGACATCCCCCACTAGATCAGGTTGCTCAGAG